>CAUYRT010077899.1:5000-16227 GCA_963574885.1 Lepilemur ruficaudatus | reverse complement strand
ATTATTCATCTAAAATATGATTATTGTATATTACATATTTTAGTGAGGAAAATTTCTGTGACTGATAAATGAATTTACTTAAATATATATAGTTTGTTTCATCTTTGTGAAATGCATGTAATGTGAGCATTTGTATAATAGTGCAAGTTTACGTTTGGAGATTATTTTTATGTAAAAGGAAATTTTTAGATTTTGTCAATATTAATTTTATTAATTCCTCTAGTTAACTGTGTGACTAATTAAGTCCTATTTTCTTCTTTACTATTAACATATACACATATATATAAATTTGTACAAAGTACAAGTCTACTGATGTTGAACTTTATACTCTTCTTCATGGCCAAAATAATTATTGGGTAAAGATAATTGGCTTAATTGATATAGTGTTTGAACTTTCATGTTATTATTTCAAATGCATTATGCGTTATCAAATAATATGTATTATAGAGCTTGACATGTCGTTTCTCTTTGCTGTTTAGAAACCTCTCTCTCTCCCCGTCCTCTCCCCTTTTCCTCACTTTTGCACCACAGCTGTGTTCCTGAAAATCCAAACAACTTAACCGCAGAAGCCAGGATTTAAAAGGGAAAGGAGATGGTTCCAGGAGAGAGAGTTTAAGACGGTTGTGCGTCTCTGTGCTTTGTATCAAACGGGTTATTATCATCATTTGTATTAGACAAGTGCTACTTTTTTCATTCTCTTAGTTCCTCAGTTTTCTTTTCTGTAAACGGAACATGGTATGAAAGATAAGAGGAACAGCGTGTGCAGCGTGCTTGCCAGTGCCGGGCCCGCGGTACGCGGACGGTGCCCGTTAGCTGGCGTTGTCTGAGCATTTCAGATGACACGAAGGATGGTCTTTTGTGCAATGTACTACCGACTCCCTAAGTAATTAAGAAAAATTACTGGTGCGCGTGCGTGCATGGTGATTGTGAAAAACTCTTTTCTTGAATTCTTACTCCAGACCAATGCGTTTGGGGTTATTATCTCCATCTTAAGGTGTGGCTCAGAGAGAGAAAGCAGTTCAAGTAACTCAGCCGAGGCCAGTCCTAATAAGGAAAAATCAGGGTTTGAACCCCAGTCTTCAGCCCGGATTCTAACTAACTATCACGCGGCACAGCCGGCGGTCCCGTTGCCCCCCGGGCAAGGCAGGGAGAACCGTGCCCCACGCGCGGAAGCTGCCGGGCCTGGTCTCTCACTCCTGGAAACGCTTTGCAAAATGAGTGTAGGAGACTGTCTGTCCAGGTGACCGGATTCTCCTTATTTTCTAAAATTTTCCTCATGTGACACAGACCAAGAGACCATTAGAGATGACGGGGTGCATGAGTCATGCCATTCAGCTTTTCTTTCTAATTTCGGTTTGCTCATTTTATGAAGATTTTAGTAGTGGAAATGTTCCCTTTGGATAATAGACCTGCAGATAAACTCTCACCACTCATTAAGTAATAAGTAAATGCATGGTTAACTAACCAGTTATTTTTTCTGTGTTTCCTCATTTCCTCTAGTGTTATCGCAGTGGGAATGAAGTGGTAGGTAAGTGTGGCAACAATGCAGAACAAGAGACGTGGAAGACAGAATTAAACCTGGACCTCAGCTTCCCTCATGGTTCATCAGTTTGACACTTTGGAGGATTTCTTCTAGGTCTTTTCTCTCCACGTATTTTTGCAATCTTGAGATCATATTTTATATAATTTTGCTATTATTTTTCTTCTGAAACTGTAACAGATGGTCTTCTATTTTATCAGATTCTCTCAATTTAGTGGGTCCAATATAATGACCAATCTCCACCTGTCAAACAGTGAGTGTTCACTCTTCACGATTGTGAATAGCGCTTCTATAGACATTATTATACTTAAAACTCTGCTTAACTGTCGGATGTCCTATTATCTCTTGAGAACAACGAAAGAAGGTGGCTTACAGCTTCAACGGACCTGAATTATAGAAAAATTTTGTAAAATTTTGTAATGAATATTTTGTCAGTGAAGGTATATTTTTTGCAGCTACATTTTAAAACACGGAAGGACTAACATAGGTTAGGACTCAGAAGGGCTAATTAGCTAAACCATTGGCTGAGTCTCCCTCGTTTATTCTTCTGGGCAAAACCAGCGAGGGGTGGGTCTGTGGAGACCTGCAGAAGCAAAGCGATTTCTTCCCCTTGGTGGGGGCGACGGTAGCTCGGCGCTCCCAGCCCATCTCACAGCCTGTCTACCGTTCCTACGTCTCACCGCCTCTTCTTCATTTGACAAACGCGTGTCTTATTTTGAGGTTTATTAAAGTAAAGCTCGGACCTGTTCTCCTGGCGCCAGGCACGCATTCACGGGACTGACTTATTCTCACCTGTGCCGCGCAGTGCTGGGGGCCTCAGGAACCCTCCGGTGAAGGCTGTCGTGCTGGCTCTGAACTGGCAGCAGTCAGGTGAGGGCACGAGCTTTGGCTCGTCTCCTAGGATTAAGCACATGTGCTGCTCGCTCCTCTCGTCGGGTCCCCAGCACGGCCTGACGCAGAGCTGCCTCCATCAGTACATGGTGCCCTCACCTCTCCTGTGCATGTTTTTCTTTCTGCTACCAGGAGTGAATGTAGATACCACTCTGTTTAAGAGTCTTTAAACAGGCCCTGTGGGGAGAATTGCATGAAAGGCAGAAACATTTAGCTTTTGGTGGAAAATCCAGGATTTTTCTAAGTGTCTGATACTATTATTGGAGACCTTTCTCGCATCTCACTGGTTCACTGACGACTTCCAGTTGGCACTGTAGGTCTTCCAGGCTCACGCCAGAGCTGCCTCCCCACTTTGCACTAGGACAGATGAGTTTTTCTCGTATTCTGGTCTCGCTGGGTTATGGGAGCTTTATCATCTTCTTATGACAACCGAGATCTCTCTGTAAGCACCGATTCTCATGGGATTCAGACACAGGGGAAAGGGAATTGTCAGAATTATTTTGGCTGCGTATCAGAAAATCAACTCAAACTAGTGAAAGCACCAAAGGAAACCTATTGAATCACACAGATAAAAGGTCTAGGGATACAATTACCTTAAGGCACAAGTAAACAAGACATCAGCCAAAATTCTCCCTCCGTTCTCTGAGGTCTGCTTTCCTCTGGGTGGGCTTCCTCACAAGCAGGACTTCCCATCCGGAGGCGAAAATGGGTCCCAATCATTCCAGCCTCTCCCCCTCTCATCTAAGCAACCCCTCTCCCCAACAAAATCCCTGGGTTCCAGAGCCATCAACGCAGTGCGTGCACGGCCGCCTGCCCGACATGGCCACCGTGGCCAGGTGACTGGAGTGGTCTCATGGTGAGACCCAGCCTTACCCAGCGCCTGGGACACTGGCTGGGTTTACCATTCCAAACCACAAGGACCGAGGGGGCGTCTCGCAGAAGAGCATTTCGCAAAACCACGTACACACACGCACACACACACATGTACTGCAGAGTCCAGGTTGATGAAACACCTTTCGAGTTTGCTTCTCCACCTGACATTCATTGAATCCATTTATTTTTCCAACCGGGCAGGGTCCTCTTTGCTCAGATACCGGGCACATGGTGCTTTGCAGCTGGTGCTGGTGCCGTTGTTGGCGTAGCAAAGCCCTAAGGATGACTCTGAAGTAGTTATTTCACCAATGCTTGGCGTATAGCGGGTTTCATAAAATTGTGATAGATATAATAAAAACTGTTGCCTTAGCAATATTGATCTACTTTTTTTAATCCCATGCCATGATAAAAATTGTGACTTAATCGGCACAACCATTGAAAGAGACTAGAATAACTAGAATCGACATTTTAAAATCATCTTTTTATTACTAAACTATGAAATACGTGTGTTCACATTTTTCTGTTTTTCATTTTCTTCAAAAGGATTAATGAGAAAATATCTTAAAGTATGAGAAATGATTCAGGGTGGATGCACCAGGCTTAGGTGTGCAGGTGGGTGCTGTCACTTAACCTGCGTTTCAAACTTTGATGCGCACAAACCACTGCATTATCTCTGTTTGAGCCGGGTGGGGTGACGGCAGATGAAACCTTGCCAAATGACTGCTCCGTTCAATTAAACCCTGATAATAAATTGGCAGCCACTACTTTCTCTCTCCTTTCATGGCCGTTTTACAATGACACCGTTGCATCTCTTCAACACAAAGTGGTCAGGAATGTTATGTGGAAGAAAAAAAAAAAACCCTGATAAGTCAGGGCATTAAAGCGAAGGGGCGGGGAGATCTGCACGACCCACTTAAGCACACTCATTATTATGGCTGTTGCTACCTGGGGCCACTGGAGACTTTATAATTTAGTCAGCATTATGCAGTTTGAAGTGTTTCATGTTCTGCATGGGAGCAGGCTGCAATTCAAATATCAGTGGCCGTGAAAAATATGCACATACGTTTAGTAGGAAAATCTCCAAGGGGACACCAGAGGAGATGGGCATATGTCCTCACTGTGTGATGGAGAGTTTCTGTGAATTAATCATCTGGACGTAGTTTATCGCCATTTTTCATTTTGCCAGAAACATTCCCCCTTCATGCGTCGGAGAAGCTTATTATACATGCACACACTGGAAAGATAATAAGGCCACGGCCTCTGATGCTTAAATGCAACAGGGTTGGTTAGGTGGTATTCGGACCCAGGCGAGGGTTCCGTCGACGCCGGCCTTCTGATAGCAAGAGTAATTGCTTATTTTATCTGGTGTAGGGAATCACGCCTCTTTCCACCCCCTACTTTATTACATCAATTACTGCAAACCGTCATCTTGTATAATTTATGGGGATGAATTCAATCTCACTGAGATTATCTTTTAAATGGAAGGCATCCTTTGTTCAGATGCTTCCAAATATTAAAATGTTTATCGAGTTTTCTAGGAATGCTTCATTTTCTGTACGAATTTAAACATCTGGCTAGACATGTAACCTGTATGATTTGTTTGTTTAATTCAAGGGTTGGAGTAAGGTGTTTTGCCTCCCAGATAAGGTATTTCTGAGTGCAATAGCTAATCTTTAAAGTACAGCGAACATAAATGGCAGTTTTTAGAAATGGATTCCTAACGCCTTTAAAGCTGAGGGTGAATGTGCCTGTCGGAATCCTGGCCTGCAGTTATGCCATGTGGTGGTTGTTTCGCTTTGGAAGTACTGAAATGCACCGCTATGGTTAACAGTCTAAGTGTAAACCAGAGCAATTGCTTTTGACACTTAAAAAGGATTTTATTGACAGTTGGAAACACATTGGGGATTTGAAAAGAGTACTTTTCCATCTGTAATACTTGGTGTGATCAAAGATCACACAGCAGCCCCAGATTAGTGGAAATGAGGCTGCAGTGAAGGTTTGCCGCTCCACACGGGATGAGGGCTTGGTTTTTGATTCACACTAATCCCCACCACGATCTAAGTGGAATTTACGGTAATGGGGATATACTTCTCAGGGCTCCTGCCAACGCGTTTTTTAAAGAGCCCTAAAGTAGATAATAATATGGCAAGATTTAAAATTTCCTTTCAAAGTTAAATCTTACTTTTCCACTCAAAATTCATATATTGGTTTAATGTTTCTACGCTGTTATATTTAACCCTCTGCATTTCCTAAATGCATTTGCAAATATGTGCATCATAGGTGGTGATATTTTAGATAATTAAGGGTCACTCTGCTTTAATTATCACCGAGCAGTGGCTAGCAAGTGGACGAAGGAAATCACTGGGCTGCAGGTGCAACTGGACAATCAGAGATTTTGGTGTCGGAAGACATGATATAATTTATGACTTCTTCCCTCTCTCCCTGCCTCCCTCCCTTTCTTCCTTCCTTTCTTCTTTTTGCCTAAAAATTCCATATACATACATATATATATATAATGCATACACATATATAATTGTAAAATGCCAACTATGCATCCTCTACCTTCTCTATGACCTTGGGTTGTCTAAACCTTAACCTCTAGCTCTGTTAAAGGAGGAAAATAAGCATATCTCATTCCCAGCACATAAGTAGGAATCAAAGAGCACGTATAGGCGAAAGCACTAAGTCAGTGTGCTTTGCTAGTATCATAGGTCAAGTAGAAACTGCAGAAATAAACTCAACAATTGGACCTCTTCTATGGACATTGGGACAAGGTAGCTATTGAGAAGTCAAGGGAAAAGGGAGACTTCTCTTCGTAGCAGCTACAAGAAACACGTGGGCCGCCAAACTGGATCAAATGCTTGATCCCCGGGAGGTACCTGGCACCACAGAGGAAATTTCCAGGAAGCGAGCACTTCAAAGAGGGTGGCGGGGAAACTGCGCAGTTTTAACAGAGGCCCGGCCCTCACCCAGCACCGTACGGCCAGGTGCGCTCTCAGCCCATCGCCCGATTGGCTTCTGACTGGTCACAGCTGCACACCGTGGCCCTGGTTCCTACTTCTGACTCCAACCCTAGGCTGAGCCCCGAGCACCAACTTCACCTACAGACTCTAGTCTCACACGTACCCTGCATCCCCGTCCACAGCCAACGCCGTCCTAAAGCATCTCCATTACCCAAATCTGCATGTCTTTTTCTTTAAATGTACCCAAAATCATATGTATGTGTGTGTGTATATGCGTATCTTTTTTGTTTGTTTGTTTTAAGAAGACTTCCATTAAAATGTTTCTGAAAATCTATAGGCGGAAAAGAATAGAAAAAGTGATTTAAAAACAATCAAAGAAACAAAACATCCCACTTACATCTCCCCGGTCTTTGTTTTTACTGTAAATAAGGCAAACTTTAAAACAGAAAGCTTTTACATTATAAAGTAACCTTCCTCCAGATTGTGATTTTTTTAAAAAAGAAATTTTGCTAAAGTTTATACAAATTTATGAAATATTTTCCAGTATAAAAAAAATAGAGCTAAATGCTTTGATTTAAAGGAAAATATTTAACAAATTATGTTTTTTAAAAGGTTGAAAATTCCACACTATTATCCTTTTCCTAGAATTCCTTTTCCTAGAATTCCTTAGAGAAGGAGAGTGGTACATCTAATTTTTCTCTCCCTACCAATGGCTTCAAAATGAGAGGCAGGTGCCACTGTTGGGGAAGGCTTGTTTCGGAGAGTCGGAGCAGCTCTGCTGGGAGGGACACGCCCTGGAACACGGTCTCTCACTGTGCGTCTTCCAAATGGAATTTCTCCTTGGAGCTCGTGATCTTGGTAGGTAACTGCAAACTCTTGCTTTACCTCTTGGACATCATTCTTGAACTTGGCCAAAAATGTGCAGGAAAACCCTCCCTTTGACATTTGGAATCGAGATTACAAAACGTCATGTCAAGGACGTCTCCTCTTCTGAAAACACACATGCACATGCACAAACACGTATATACATGTACACACATACACACACATACACACCAAGCTTCACTTCAGTGGATTTATGTCACTAGAGATGGTCGTGAAGCTGTTTGTAAGAAGGCTGGAAAAGAGATCTGTGCTCGGCCAGTTAAAGCCCCATTCTTCTGGATAATTTAAGGTATTTGAGAAGTTTCAGTTCCATCAGGGGAGTAAAATTATTTTATTTGAGGTTCTAAGGGCAGTATTGCAAATAATATCTTCCAACTATGATAAAATTCTGGAAGTAAGCTTTTGCTTTTTTTTCCCATTATTTAAAAATTCTATTTAGCTATTTTTTCTCTTTTTAGTCTTGTGATGGTCTTGTCAGAGAAAGTTAAAATTACTGTCAAAAGAAGGAAGGAAGGAAGGGAGGAAGGAAGAAAGGCAAAAGCAAGGGCGGGAAGAGGCAGAGAGAAAGACAGGGAGAAAGTCGGGGAGACACTTCTCCTGGAGGAGAGCTTGGCAGTCTGCACGGTGAGTTCAGACAAGTGAGAAAATTTAGTCTAAGATGCAACCTGGTGTAGGTGCACTTATTATTACAATAAGTGATAATTAGTGGCACGAAAACCTTGCCTGGAAGTAACTACAGAGGTAGCCACCCAGCAAAAAGCATCAGGGAGGTAATGTTAGGATGTGAAGCCAGAGGACTGAATTCGAATTCCAACTCGGATACTATTTGTGTTCATTTGGGCAAACACATTCACCTTCCTGTGCTATAATTTCTTCAAAGGTAAAGTAAGGATGATGTTAACTCATAAAACAAATAAAGGATAACACAAGCAACAACTTTAAAGAGTACTTGCTGCGAATTTTCTCTAACCCATTTATTTTTCAGTATCCAGTTTTACAACAGTTGATCACCTAATCTTAAATCTCTACACAACACTTCGTAAAATGAGATTTTCACCATCACCCAAAACGTACAACAGTAATCCCCCATTAGTAAATTTTAGCACAGAGCCTGGACTACTGTCCCGTCAGCACAAAGAATCCCTCTGTGTTTGTGGTCACGGTCATTCACAAGAACTGTGCGGCCATCTTCAGGAGTAGAATGCCTGACATCTTTAGTTGGGCTGATTTTATTTTATTTTTTTAACAAAATGGTTTTCAGATATTTCACAGAAGACGCTAGCTTGTTGTGACTTGTTTTGGAACTCGTAGAACTGAGAGCATTCATCTTCCCCTAACCCCTGCAGGATACGGACCTGCAGGCGATGCCTTCCCTTCAAAAGTTCAAGTACATGAAAGTAGCAAAGATCTGAAGCTATAGGAAATTGTGCATGGGATGTATGCTTTCTGTGCATAATAATGGTTTCAGATGGCATTTCAATTTTTGCGCGTGCAGCAGTCAAAGCTGTTTGGCAACCAAAACGTGACGTAAAGAAATGGCGGAAGGAGAGAGAGGAGGACTCAGATGGGGCTCCAGAGTAATTCTCTGCCAGGCTAGAGCAGAAGTCAAGGTGGGCCGCCTTAATTGTGTGCTGAAGACCGCTCAGCGCTGGCTGACCAAACTTATTTTAATAACATTAAATATGCATGGAACCTACGACCATCAGCGAGAGTTAATTAGGTGACTTGTGGGAGTGCTAAAAAAATAACTACTCGCCAGCGGTAAAGAAAGGTCACTGTTAAGAATCTAGTAACTACTGCCCATGCCTTATTGTCTGTTGTAGGAAGATTTGGCTAAAAGACAAGGCTGCCCCATCGATGTACGTACACAGAATAATCTAATTAGTGAAAAAGTATAGTGTATTCTGGTACAATTAAAGATTCATTCATTCAGTATATTTATTGTCAAAAAGGAAGACTGAATTGCTCCCAGGACATATTTTTCTAACGGAGACATTGCAGCTGTTTGAGAATGCATACTCTATTCAAGTCAGAGCCTCTAAAAACTGAATTAAAAAGTAGAAAGAGCTTGTGTCATTGCTATGAGATGTTAAAATGCCAAGAAAGGGGATGTAGGTGTTAAGGACGTCTCAGAGTCACTAATTCTAGTATTTCCTTAAAGTCCTTTCTTCCCATGTCCTCAGTCTAACATAGGGTCCCTGGTTCAGCAAGTTGGATGCCCAAGAGACTTCCAGCCCCACTGGAAATCCCAACATATTTTAAGATTCACTAGATCTTCTGAGAATGTTGAGGAGAAGGAAACGCACTTCCCAAATGTAGGAGTCAGAGCCCTGGCATCTGGAAGCCCTGAGCTTTCTTTCCTTCACAAGATGAGCTGTGAGAGGCACACAGTGTGTTTTGGGAGTGTTCAATTGTCAATTAATTCACATAGGATAAGATCCCTTCGCTGGCCTTGGGGTCCTAATGACAGGCTCATAATTGCATTGCATTGTGTTTAAAATGTGAGAAGTTTTGAAGATTTGGAGCAGCTGAAGTTGGGGACCTGTGATTTTACACGGACCTGGGCACATTCCAAGGTCACAACTTGGGACTGTTATAGGTAGCAGCAGGTGAAGGCAGGCCAGGCAAACAGTGAGAACCCCGAGATGAAAGGCTGTGTGGACACTGGGTGGGCTCTGATTCCGGGGAGGCTGCCAGCCCTGCCGCAGTCCTTGGATGCCTGTAGGAGCAGCACAGGGACAATCCCTGGACCAGGGCAGGATGCCAAGCAGGCCATGGGGCTCAGGGGTTTTCTTCACAGAATAAGATTCAGCTGAGCGATATCATGGTTTTGAGGGTGATTTGGAAGAGAATTCCCAGTTCTTAAGTGGTGGGAAATGGGTATATGTTATTTTCTGGGCAGCCATGCTCTGCAATCATTCCAAGAGATGATCAGCATTGTTATGGTATCAAAAACAGAACAGCAGTTGTCAGGGCTAATGCTCTGGGGCATGAAGAGAAATCAAGTATATTTTGCTATAGTTCTCTGTCACGAGATTGCATCATAAAAGTTGAGGATGGTACAAGCACCTTCCGAGACTGTTTGTGGGGCAGACAAGGGACTAGGACATGGGGCCAAGGTAGCCCGTGGGCAGACGAGATGACAGAGAAGAGAACCATGTGGTGACTATGATAAGAATTCCCCTTTCATAGCTCCTAATGTGGTCAAATGCATTGGAACACCCATGGAGGATGTGTTTTGTTTTCTTGTATGTACATCTGTTTTCTGGGCTCATACAAGAATTCTAATCACACACACAAATAAAAGTGTGCAAGAAATCACACCATTGCCCCAAATCTATTATACATGGTCCCACTTAAACACCAATTCAAAGGGAATTTAAAGGTTTAGAATATTTTAATAAATTGTCCTGAATTTTATAACTGCAAAGTTTCAAAATTTCATCCTTGATAAGCTTGTAATATTTATTTTTTGAGGGGAGGACCTCGCAGACACTGCCTTTGCTGTGTTTCAGAGCTTGAAGACGAGGGTGGTGTTATAACTTTTGCAGCAGCCCCTATTTGGGAATAAGAGAGTAGGTTCTACCCCATCAACTACCAGGGCACGGCTGTGGTGTACGTGGATAACGTGGACATGATTTGTGGTGGAAAATGTGAGTGTGAACTCGCCCAGAAGACTGCACTTCCCATCCTCTGAGCCAGGATGGGGTGGGGACAAGACTCATGAACCAGACCAGGGGCAGTGTCACCAGCGATGGTGCAGTCGGACCAGTGCTTGGTGGGATTTGATGCATCTCTGGCAAAAGCCCTCAAGACCAATGGGGTTAAGTGTCCTAACAAAGTTCCCTGGAGCACTTGGGAGACTGAATCCATCCCCACTTTAATCACGAGTGAGAGGATCCTGCTCAGCACAAAGCTCCACAGTACTCAGCACGTTTGGCTGAAGGGGAGAGGAAATTCCAGACCTCACCGAAACCTGCAGGACGCTTGTTCTTTCACGACGCTGAAAGTGCAGTGGGGTCTCAAGCTTCCAGGCAAGAACTTGGCTTCATTTTTCTAAACTTTCCCTTCTTGT
>CAUYRT010077898.1:0-82484 GCA_963574885.1 Lepilemur ruficaudatus | reverse complement strand
AAACCAGCCTGAGCAAGAGTGAGACCTCGTCTCTACTATAAATAGAAAGAAATTAATTGGCCAACTAAAAATATATAGAAAAAATTAGCCAGGCATGGTGGCTCATGCCTGTAGTCCCAGCTACTTGGGAGGCTGAGGCAGAAGGATCACTTGAGCCCAGGAGTTTGAGGTTGCTGTGAGCTAGTCTGACGCCACGGCACTCACTCTAGCCTGGGCAACAGAGTGAGACTCTGTCTCAAAAAAATAAAAATAAAAAGAAGAAAGGAAGAAATATTTAGGCACTTAGATGCCCTGCTGTATCCCTCTCTATTCAGTTTTCTGCTTTCTCTTTTTACAGATATAATTCTGGATTATAGTTAAAAATGACATCATTCATTAGAAGATACCAAGAAACCACTAATAAAAAGATACCATTCCTGTATACCCAAAAGAATTGAGAGCAGAGTATCAGAGAAATATCTGTATACCCATATTCATAGCAGCATCATTCACAGTAGCTAAAACATGGAAGCAACCCAAGTATCCATCAATAGATGCATGGATTAATAAAATATGATGCAGTTGTCCCTCAGTATCCACAGAGAATTGGATCCAGGAACCCCAAATCTGTAGATGCTCAAATCTCTTATATTAAATGGCATAGTATTTACATATAACTTATATCTATATCCTCGCCTATACTTTAAATCATCTCTAGATTCTTACAATACCAAATACAATATAAATGCTATATAAATAGTGGTTATACTGTATTTTTAAAATTTTTTATTTTTGTTATTTTTTATTGGTTTTGTTTTTTCAAAGATTTTTGGTCTATGGTTGGTTGAATCTGCAGATGCAGAACCTGTGGATACAGAGGGCTGACTGTATATGCATACGCTAGAATATTATTCAGTTTCATAAAGGAAGGAAATTCTGCAATACGCTATAATGTGGATGAACCTTGAGGACATTATGCTAAGTGAAATAGGCCAGTCATAAAAAGACAAATACTACATGATTCCACTTAAGTGAGGTTCATAGAGACAGACAATAGAATGGTGGCTTTCAGGGGCTCTATATAGAGGGAAATGGGGAATTACTGTTTAATGGGAATAGAGTGTGAAAGTCAAAAGAAAAATGTAGAGATGAATCTCTAAATTTAATATTTTATTTAGGAAGAAAGAATTACAATTTGAGGCATACATGCACATTGGTGGTCTTTGGTATGTCTTAAGAACAAAGAGAAGGTTAGAGGTTTTATAAAAAAGGAGAAATGTTATGCATTGCTCTTTGAGAAAGTTTATTGGCACTAGTAAGGGTTTGGGGAATTACAGTGGTGGGCAAAATTAGTCCTGGAATTATATCAAGTTATTGTAAAGGAGTCCAGGCTTATACTGCTCACCACATGATAGCCAGTAATTTGAAAGACAAAGTGTTGGGATAAGAAAAGCAACTTGTATTCAGAAAGCCAGTGAACCGAGAAGATGGCGGAGTAGTGTCCTAAAGAACTATCTTAAGTTAGTATGAACTTTAGGCCTCTTTTTATGTTAAGGGAAAGGGGAAGAGGAGGAAGATTGCAAGAGGTAACTGAGGATTGCAGACATCTGGGCCTCAGTGAAGGTCCAAGGAGGTTTTGAAACTTCTTTGTTGTTGGTCGGTTAATTTTGGATGACTTTTAAACCTAAGGCTTGTAACTGTAAGAATTGTAGAAGAAATGTTGGAAAAACTCTTATAGACATTGGCCTAGGCAAAGACTTTATGAAGAAGACCCCAAAGGCAATCACAGCAACAACAAAAATAAATAAATGGGACCTGATTAAATTAAAAAGCATCTGTACAGCCAAGGAAACCATCATGAGAGCAAACAGACAACCCACAGAATGGGAGAAAATATTCGCATGTTACACATCCGATAAGGGGTTGTTGATAACTAGAATCTATATAGAACTCAGGAAAATCAGCAAGAAAAAATCAAACAACCCTATCAAAAAGTGGGCAAAGGACATGAACAGAAACTTTTCAGAAGAAGACTAATGGCTAACAAACATGAAAAAATGCTCAACATCTCTAATCATCAGGGAAATGAAAATCAAAACCACAATGAGATATCACTTATCTCCAGTGAGAATGGCCTCTATCAAAAAGTCCCAAAGCAATAAATGCTGGCATGGTTGCGGAGAGATAGGAACACTCCTACACTGCTGGTGGGACTGCAAACTAGTACAACTTTTGTGGAAAGCTATATGGAGATACCTTAAAGTGATACAAGTAGATCTACCATTTGATCCAGCAATCGCATTACTGGGCATCTACCCAAAAGAACAAAAGACATTCAACAAAAAAGACATCTGCACTAGAATGTTTATAGCAGCACAATTCACAATTGCAAAGATGTGGAAAGAACGCAAGTGCCCATAGTGGATCAATAAAATGTGGTATATGTGTACCGTGGAGTTCTTTCTATTCAGTGTGTCTATACACACATAATGAGTGCAATGCGCACTGTCTGGGGGATGGACACGCTTGAAGCTCTGACTTGGGTGGGCAAGGGCAATATACGGAACCTAAACATTTGTACCCCCATAATACGGTGAAAGAAAAAAAAAATTTTGGATGACTAGGTCAGGTCATGATGTTCCTATGAATCTTTAACATAGTGTTGTTACTTGTGTGTGTACTTATCTCTCCAGAAGTTAATTTTGGGAAAGGGACGGTTGTGATCTTTCTTCTGGAGTTGAACTACAAACTAAATTCTTCCTATAATTCTTAATAGCTCTCCCAAGTGCTGAGCTAAGCAGAAGCTTTTATTCTAAAGGATATTACTGCAGTGATTCAGAAGCAAAATGGAGCTAGTCATGCTAAGCCTCCCTTCCACTGTTAACATTATCACAGAAGCTACAGATAAAATTGGTTTTGGTACCCAAGATCTGTAGTTGAATAACTGTGATTTTTGGTATTCATTGTTTTCATTACTTTTCTCTTCAGTAGGCTAACTTTCCTCAGCATGGGACTAGAATGGGATGCTGTGTTGGGTTCTAATGCTAGTATAATCCTGCATCATTTTGAACTAAGTGCTGATTGCTAGTTTCAGGCATTTAGTGTTTCTCAGAATGTCTCAGTGTAGGGACTCAGTTAATTACGTCTGTTTTGAAAATTATCTAGTGATGGATAGTTTTTAATGTCCCATATAGTATGTTCATAACTGATATTTGACTCTTCCATTTCTTAACATGCAATAGTTGGCCTTTACTATATAACCCCAAACTTTAGTAGCTTAACATTTTGACAACCATTTTATTTGCTCACTGCTCTGTGGGTCAGCAATCTGGGCATCTGGGCAATTCATTTTCTGGTCTTTCCTAAGATTACTCATGTTGTTTGAGACTGTTGTCTACGATGGCCTCACTCACACATTTGTTAGTGCTGGCTGTTGGCTGGCCTACATCTCTTCATCCAGGTTAGCTCTGGTTTCCTCACATGGCTGCTAAGTCTTAAAAAAAAAGGCAAGCTGTAGTAAACATGCACTTTTTAAACCTTTGCATTGCATTTGCTAATGTCCCATTGTTCAAAATAAGACAACAAGCACATACCCAGTGTGGGAAGGGACTACAAGGTATGGATGGATACCAAAAGACATGATTCACTGTGACTTTCACTGTAACAAGTTACCACAACCTAGGAAGGAAAGAACGTTAGCTCTTTAGTAATAGAATTTTAATTTATAAGTACATAATATTGACTAACATTGTTTGAAGAATGGCATTTAATAACAGAGGTCTGTGAAAAGAATGAATGAGTACAAACAAAGCATTCATTATGCAAGAAAAATCTCTGAAAGGTTTTCTGTGAAACATGAAAATTAGGTATAATCAGCGTGACATTAGGACTTCATTCCAAAAGATTTACCGTAACTCTTTAGTTTGTGTTCCGGTTAATAACTTGTGACTCTATCCAAGTTTGGTAAAACAATGAAAAGCATTGTTAAATGATCTACATTAATGGGAGGTAGAAAAGATGCTTAATTCAGAAGAAAAATAAAACAAAGTGATTTAAATTTGTAATATGGTTTTGTCACTTCAGTGAAAATATTGTCAATCACTTCATTTGCTGACTGCTTTTATGTCCATGATCTAAATTATAGTCAGTCATGTTGCTCTCTATGAATTGAACTCTTAAAACATGTGATAAAGGGATTTATCTGTTAGTTTAACTTTATCTGTACTTTGTAATTTAGAGTATTTATTTTTTATGAAACACTTGAGGCTTCTAGATCTAGAAAATTAGGGCAGTGAAATACAACCTTTCATAAACATTCATGTTATGTGTGGTCCATATATGATTGTGATCGTACATATACATTCCATGCTTGAATTTCAAAAAATTATTATAGTACTTTTCCTATTTCATGAGAATCTTAAGTCCTCCTGTGATCAAATTACCTATTCTGATTTTTTTCTTTTTGTTTCTTGGATTCTTTAGCAACCTTTCATCTGGTTTTCCTAGAGCAATATTTCTTAATCTTCTGTGGGCTTATAACCCCACTGAAATTAAATAAAAGCTGTGGATTTAGAAAAATACACATTTCCATAAATATATTTCATGCAATTTGGGGGATGTTATTCTCCCCATTTCCCGTGTGCAAAAAGCCTTTTTTACTTCTTTAACTTTCTTATTCCCTCCTTTACCTTCCTGTTACTTAACTTGGCTCAATGACTTGGTTGTTTGAAAAGGCAACTAATAGAAATTTGTTAATCATTTCATGTAATGATTTTAAATTAAACAAACAGTATTTCATAGTGTTTACTTTCCTGTTGGTCTTATTCTAAGTTGATTGGAGATAAAAACATCTGGACTTTAAGTTTGTTCTGGTACTTTTGTTAGAAAATTTTATGAAAAGTGAAAGGCCAGATTTTTGGCATATACATGGTTATTTTTTGAAATTGAACATACCTTATTGACAGTTAATTGGAAGAGAACTGATGGTCACGGGGAAGGCAGTGTGCCAGACACTCTCATTTAATCATCACAATAATCCTGAGAGATTCTAATTTACCTTGCTAAAGATTTGATAGTCTCTTCTCTCTAGCTTAATTAATCTTGTACTTTTAGTTGATTAAGAGGAGCAGATGTCTTATACTGTTATTTCCCTATCATTGTAGAAATTTTTCAGATAACTTAAACCTGTGTTCCCCACCCTCCTCCTTCCCACTGTGCTGTTCCACAGCCTTCAGCCTATTAGGAACCGGGCCATGCACCACTGCCTGAGCTCCGCTGCATGTCCTCCTCCCCCAGTTTGTGGAAAAATTGTCTTCCATGAAACTTAGGAACCAGATCTCACAGCAGGAGGTGAGCAGAGGGCAAGCAAGCAAAGCTTCATCTGTATTTACAGCTGCTCCCCATCACTCGCGTCACCGCATGAACTTCCTTGCCCCTGTGGAAAAATTGTCTTCCATGAAACCCGTACCTGGTGCCAAAAGGTTGGGCACTGCTAACTTAAACTTTGCAGTGCTTCCTTATTTGTAGTCTAAAATGAAAGAAATTGAAAGTGCTATGCTAGACATTATAAAATATAATCAATAATTGATAGCTGTAAAATATTTTTGAAGATTAGCTAGTCATTTATGTGAATGATTGTACAGTTTTAGTATTGATTGTAGATAAAAGGAGAAGAGTTGCATGCATGTTAGTGGGACCTACTGCCATATTCCCTTCCTTTCCTCTGAGAGGTAGAGAAAATTCCAGGATTAAAACTAGTGGACCAAAAAGTAGTCCACCTTAAGCTAACCAAGTAGGTGGAGCTAACTGATTTTGATTTTATGGTGTTTGAGGACATATCTTCTTGTTGGAAATCTCCCTATTACCCCTCAGGCAAAATGACTTTATCAGATAATGCCAGGATTACAAAGAACTTAAGTATTGGCTTTGGGGCCCTTGTCAAAGGTGGGCACAACATTGTCAAAGCACCAGTTGTTTGAATTTTCTGTGTTTCATTTTGGCTAATTTCTGTTGCTATATCTTCAAGTTAATCTTTTCTCTGCAGTGTCTAATGTTTTTTCCATCCAGTGTATTTTTCATTTCTCACATTATGATTTTCATCTCTAAAAGTTTGATGTAGGTCTTTTTTTTTTAAAACATCTTCAATGACTCTACTTAATGTTTTGAACAGTACAGTTATAATTACTGTTTGAAGGTCCTTATCTGCTAATTCAAACATCTGTGTCAATTTTGTGTCAGTTTTATTAAATTTTCTCCTTATTTTGGGTCTTGTTTTCCTGATTCTTTCCATTAATGGTAATTTTTTACTGGATGTCTAATACTATGAATTTTACCTTACGGGTTCTGCGTATTTTTGTATTCCTATAAATACTATTGAGTTCTGCTCTGGGATGCAGTTAAATTATTTGAAAGCAGTTTGATCCTTTCAGGTTTTGATTTTAAGATTTATTAGGCAGTATAAGATCTGTGCCCAGTGTAGGGCTAATTATTCTCTGTTACATAGGAAGGACTCGTATATATACTTTACCTAATCCTCAATCTGATTGGTGGGAAGAGGCACCATTTCTGGCTCTGTGTGAATTCTGGACACTGCTACCTCTAATCCTTTTGGTGCTTCTTTTTTTTTTTTGGCTTTTGGTAGTTTCCTCACACACAGTGTGCTGGTAAGTTTTCATCTGACTACTAGAGGGATATCCTCTGTGGATATCTGGAGTTCTTTCTTTTTGCTGCTCTTTCCTTTCCATTACTCTGTCCTCTTAACATCTTGGTCTACCTGGACTCTCAGCTCTGCCTCCTTAACTCAGGGAATCTGCTAGGTTTCACCTGCATTTCCTTTTACACTGCAGCCTGGAAACTTTTAAGGAAGTTGAAGCAACTTCATTGTTCTTCATTGCCTCTATCCAGTTGAAAACCTATTTCATTATTTTTTTTCCATTTTTTTAGTTCAAGCAAGAAGGTGAGTTCAGTTCTTGTTACTCTGTCTTGTCCAGAAGTGGAAGGTTCTTTTTTCCTCATACTTTTCCTCCTTCCCCAGCAGTAGATTTATGATTCAGCATGGGGTGTTTGTTCTCTGTGGTCCTGGTCCAACCTCAGTTTTAGGCTGGCCTCTGTGCCAGGACCTCACGGCTTTCCTGTTCCTACCCTACACAGTTACAGATTTCTTTTCCCTTTGTATTAGGCATATGTATTGCTGATATCTTATAGTCTTTGGTTTGCCATTTCATTCGCTTAATCTGTCTTTTGAAGACAGATTTAATATAGTTCAGTTTATCTATTTTTTGGTTATGGTTAGTGCTTTCTGTGGTTGCTTAAGAAATGTTTGCTTGCTTTAAGGGCACAAAAATATTTTGATATGTTTTTGGGTTTTTTTCTTAATTTGCATGGTTAGATCTGCATTCCATTTGGAATATACTTTTGTGAATTGTGTAAGGTTAGGGAATCATGATACGTTATTACTAGCACAGTTTTTTTTAACATGGCCAGTTTAGTAGCAGTTGTACAGTTTTAATTACTATAGTTTTATAACCAGTCTTGATATCTTAGGAGTATAAGTTCTCCAAATTTTGTTGTTTTTCAAGATTACATTGGCTATTCTTGGTTCTCTGCATTTCCATAGGGATTTTCGAATTAGCTTCTCAATTTCTCTTTAAAAGGGCAGAGGGGAGTGGGATTTTTGATTAAGATTGCTTTGAAACTAGAAATTAATTGAGGGAGAGTTGATGTCTTCACTGTGAGTCTTACCCACTCATGAACATGGTAGACCTTTAATTTCTCTCAGACGTGTTTTCTGCACTTGATTGTAGCCAAAAGGTGTAGAAGTGATCAAAAATGTTTCCTTATTTTCAGTGTAGAAGTCTTACACTTTGCTAAATTTATTTCTAGTTTTTTTAAAAATGCTGTTGTAAGTTTTTTTTTAAAAATTTGTGGCAGGTTTATAGAAACAACTGATTTTTGTGTATTAACCTTATATCCAGAAACCCAGATAAATTCACTTACTGATGCTAACAATTAATCTGTAGAATCTTTTTGATTTTCTAGTACATAATCATATCATCTGTGAATAATGACATTTCTTCCTTTCTGTGGCAGCTGTTATGCACGCAGGAGTCTTGGGGGGTGTGTGTGCTGCCCAGCATACTAGGGTCCTTGACGGAAAAGTGACAAAGCAGCTACCTCATGACGTAGCTCTCTTCTCCCATCTTGTTTTACACTGAATGTCCTATACTGCAGGCTTGGCTGAATGAAATAATTAACCGATAGCAAAATGTTTCATGCCTCAAGCTTGAATCGTCAAACAAGTTAGTCATTTAGTAAAGGCAGTCTCGGATCAACCCTGGGAGATCTGAACACAAGAGAGTTGATTGAATTGTCCTTGCCCTGAACAAGAATAGGTAATAAAGTTAATCATAGGCAGAGAGCAGATTAATTGGTTCTAGTAACCTTTACCTTTGGGGGTTATGGGCTCAAAGAAATAGAGTTTAGAATAATAGTTATTGTATTAGGGTTGACTTAACAAAGGTCTTGTAATGTGATTTATGACTCTTTTGTATAATTGGGTATGTGGGCTTTAGCACGTAAGCATTTCTCTGTAATGGATTTTTCCACCTGATACCTGTATAAATATAGCTTAAAAATAAACGTGGCACAGCTGTCCACAGAGACGCTGTCCTCCCGTCCCCATCTTTGTTTGTCTCTTTCTTTTCTTATCCTCACCCCCCAACTCCAAGCTCCACACGTCACCGGCTGGCTCCGGCACCTTTCTAGTCCTTATTTTTGTTTTTCTTGCTTTACTGTACTAGCTAGACACTCTAGGTTAGGCAATGTTGAATAGCAGTTGTTATAATGGTCATCTATCTCTGTCTTGTTTTCAATATCAGAGGGTGAGTTTTCAATATTTTACCATTGACTATGATGCTTGCTGTAGGCTTTTTATGGATATTCTTAATGAATTTTCCAATAGGTTTTTATCATGAATAGATAATTCATGATACTGAACTTGTCACATGCTTTTTCTGTGCTGATTCAGATGATCATATGATTTTTCTCCTTGAACTACTTACTGTTATATACCTGGAATAAATTCTTTTTTATACATAGTGTTTTTTTATATATGTAGTGCTAGATTTTATTTGCTAATACATTGATATTTTTGCATCTGTGTTCATGAGTGAGACTAGTCTTATGATTTTCCTTCCTCATAATGTTTGTGTTAATTTCTGGCACCCTGGGGTTGCACTGGTTCTTAAAAATAGGAAGTTTTCTATTATTTTCTATTTTCTGGAAGACTTTGTACAAGCTTAGTGTTGTTTCTTAATTGTTTGGAAGAATTCACTGGTAACCATCTGCACTTGAGATTTTCTTTGTGGAAAGATTTTTAATAACATTCCATTTCTTTAATAGGTTTGGGGCTCTTTGGATATTCTATTTCTTTCAGCCTTGGTAGTTTGTATTTTTCAAGAAATGTGTCCATTTTATGCTGTCACATTTATTGTCATAAAATTTATCATATTGTCTTTCTGATGTCTAAAAATTATCATAATTTGTGTCTTTTTCCTTATTCAGTATTACTAGGAGTTTGTCAATTTTATTAATCTTTTCAAACAGCCAACTTTTGGCTTTGTCGATTTTTCTCTATTGTGTGCTTGTTTTTTACTTCATTTATTTACTATTCTGTCTAGCTTTTTGAGATAGAGCTTGAATCATTGATTTTCTGCACCCTTTTCTCTTTCCTAATAAGGCAGTCTTAGCTTTGCAAGCTACCGGGTTAACTGAAACTCATGAATATAGAAACTATGTCTTTGCTTTGCATATTTAAAGTGAAGACTGCCTGCATATGCAATTAAGGCTGTAGCTGCATTCCACAAGTTTTGATATGTTGTATCTTCATTAGTATTCAGTTCAACATATTTTCTAATTCCTGTTTTGGTTATTCTTCTACCTATGAGTTATTTAGATATATAATTTTAAATTTCTAGGAAATAGTGTTTTTCTAGGTTTTTGTTTATTATTTGTTGTTGTTTTTAGTGATTTCCAGCTTTTGTTGTGGTTAGAGAACACACTCTGTATGCCATCATCTTTTTTGAAGTGTATTGAAACTTTCCATGTGGCCCAGTATGTGGTCATTTTTGATAAGTGCTACTTGTACCCTTGCAAAGAATGAGAATTTTGTCGTTGCTGGATATAGTGTCTGTGTTGGTCATTTAGGTCATTTGTTAATTGCCCTGTTCAGATCTTACTGATTTTGGTTGCTTTTTCTATCAGCTACTGAGAAAAGTGTGAGTCTCCAACCATGATCATGGCTTTGTCTGTTTCTCCTTTTAATTCTAAAAATTTTTGCTTGGTGTATTTTGAGATTACTGTTAGGTACATGTAAGTTTATGATTGCAATATCTTCCCATGAGATTGATACCTTTATCATTATGTAATATTCCTTTTATCTGTAATAATGATTCTTGCCATAAATTCTAGATCTTTCTCTGAAATTAGCAGAGTACATCAGTTTTCTTTTGGTTAGTGTTGCATGGTGTATTTTTTCCATCCTCTACTTTTGATCTTTGTGTGTATATATGTAAAGTGTATCCCTTTTAAGGACTATTCTTCTTCATTTAATCCAATCTGACAAACTTAGTCTTTTACTTTAAATATTTTGTCCATATACTATTATATAATTACTAATATAGTTGGGTTTATATATATAATCTTATTATTGTTTGCTCTTCATCCCATCTGTTTTTTTTCTTTTTTCTTCTTTCTTGCTTGCTTTGATTAAATATTACATTTTTCCTCTAACTTGTGTATATATAAAATTTTGTTTAAATGGTTATCCTAAAAATTACAACATTTTTTAACTTATTACACTATAATAGAAATTATTACTTTGACTACTATCACACAATTGCTAAAAATCTTAAAGCCTTTAAACCTTACACAACATTTCAGTTATTGTTTTGAACTATGACAACTTATTTCCTTACATTATTTACCGTATCTGATAATGTTTATTCCTTCCTATGTTTCCATTTTTATAATCTAGGATAATTATTTTATGCCTGAATAACTCTCTTTAATTTTCTTTAGTTCAGGCTTGCTGCTGAGAAATTTCCTCATTTTTTAATTATTGTTTGTTGCAAACATTTTTATTTCACTTTAATTTTTTTTTTTATTTTTATTTTGTTTCTTTGAGTCAGGGTCTTGCTCTCTTGCCTGGGCTAGAATATAGTGGTGTCATCATAGCTCACTGCAACCTCAAACTCTTGGGCTCAAGCAAGCCTCCTGCTTCAGCCTCCCGAGTAGCTGGGATTACAAGCACACACCATCACACCTGGCTAATTTTTAAATTTTTTTGTAGAGCCTGGGTCCTGCTGTGTTGCTCAGGCTGGTCTTTTTTTGTTTTGTTTTGTTTTGGTTTTTTTGTTTTCTTTTTTTTTCTTTCTTTTTTCTTTCTTTTTTTTTTTTTTTTTCATTTTTTTCTAACTCAGGCTGGTCTTGAATTCCTGGACTCAAGGAATCCTCCTGCCTCAGCCTCCCAAAATGTTGAGATTATAGGCATGATCCATCTTGGCAGGGTTTCACCTTAATTTTTGAAGGATACTTTTTCTGGGTATAGTATTCTAGATTGGCAGTTATTTTCTTTTTGGCCCTTTAACAGTATTCTTTTGTATTCTGGCTTTTATTGTTTCTTTTTAGAAATCTGTCAGTCTTATTGTTTCTTTGAAGGTCATAACTGCTTTTGTGATTTTTCTTCCCTCTCCCTTTTCCACCCTTCCTTCTATAGTTTGATTATGATATCCTAGGTGTCCTAGGTATAATTTCCTTTTCATGTATCCTGCTTGGAGTTGGCAGAGCATCTTCAACCTCTGAATTGGTTTCTTTCATCAGTTTTGGAAAACTCCAAGTTATTCTTTTATTGAATATTGCATTTATATCTTTCTCCTCTTGTCTGGGACTTCTGTTATATTAGAGATTATATTAGACATTATATATGTATATTAGACATTGTCAACATGTCCGACATTTCTCTTAAACTTCTCTTCCTCTTTCTTTCCCTGTCTTCCTTTTCCCCTTCTACTTTTTTCTCTTTATGCTTCAGTTTAGGTATTTTTTATTGACTTATCTTCTAAGTCACTAATCCTATATTCTGCTGTGTCCAGTTTGCTATAAAACCGATATATTGAGTTCTTAATTTCATATATTGTATTTTTCCATTATAGAATGCTCATTTAATTTTTCTTGTAGATTCTAATTTGTTGGTGAAATGTTCTATCTTTCTTCAGTTTTGTTCATTTTTCCCTCTACTATTAGTCAGAATTACTTTATTTATTTTTATTTTGTTTTTTAAAATTTTAAGCTGAATTAGGGGGAAGAATTACTTTAATTGTCTTTATGTGTTAACTCCATTATTAAGTCATCTGTGGATCTAAGTCTCTCATCTAGTTTTCTCTTAACTATTGGTCATATTTTCTTGTCCCCTTGCATATTTAGTAAATTTTTATTGTGTGCCAGACTTTGTTTATGAAAGAACTATGGAAGTTCCAGACAGTGTTATCTTTCTAAGAGGGTTCCCATTTTTCTCTGTTGTACAAATGGGTAAGGGGCTAATTATCTTCAACCAGTCAGGGATTGAGCCATTTTAGGATTATGTTAAAATTTAATACAATTCAGTTTTTCTGTTATTTGCCCTGTTTTTTTGTTTTTTGTTTTTTTAATTGAGAGCCTTGTATTTGTCTCCCTAGTCGTTAAAGATTGTGGGAGACCTGTCTGTACAGAGGTTCCCTGTATAGCTCTCTAGTCTACTTACCTATACTGCTTTAAAATCTGGTGATTGTCTTGGTAGTTTAAAATTCACCAGCTATAAAAAGAAAGGCTCATTCCCACCCTCATTTCCTTGATATCAAGTGCCCCTTCCCAGAGTGTTACCAGTCTCTTGTATATCTTTCCAGAGGTATTCTCTTAGTCCTTTTCAAGTTTTTTTCGCCACTATAGATTCTACTCATAAAATAAAAATCTCATGTGAAAGCCCAATGTATAAGAGATGAAAAGTCAGCTACTATGGTTGGAGTAGGGGGTCCTGAAACATCTTCAGTTTAAAACAGTTGGAGGCTTTACAATGATGATGTGATTTAATTCCAAGAGAATTTAATTGTAGTACTTTTGTATTTAAGTACAGTTTGTTAATGAACATATATTAAAATGCTACTTCTTTTAGTATTTTAGATGTTAAAATTAGGGTACAGTTTTTAACCAAAGAGGTAAAAAGTCTTTATTTTTAGCAGTTTGAAAATTATTCTCTTTGTTCAAAAAACTTTTAATATGTTTGGATGCCAGAAAGTCAAGCAATAGCACTTTCTGTGTTGTTTTTAAAAAATGATAAATTTTTAAGTTAGGTGAAATTCATTTTCACATAGTAAGTATATCAAGATTTTAATGAGAGCATTTTGAAAATGATTTTGTGTGTGTGTGTGTGTGTGTGTGTGTGTGTGTGTGTGAACGAGAGAAATCATTGTAACATGTCTCAAAAGTTAGAGTCATAGAATTTTTGTCTGGAAGGACTTAATTTTGTAGATTGTTCAAGTGAGGCTCCAGATAATTAGGTAACCTGCTCAAGGTCTTACAGATAATTAATGGCAAATTTGAAACTCAAATTTAGACTTTCGGTCTCCAAAATAATGCTTTTTTCTTAGGTTTGATAAAGGTACACAGTATACTAATTATTTTAGCCATTTTTTGGGTCCATTATTATTTTTTAAAATGTTTTATTATACATATCTTATCAAAACTGTTCTTTGTATTGCATTTTTCAGAATATTATCTCAATATTTCAGTTTTTCGTTTTCATTTTTTATAGAGTTGGAAATATTTAACTCTCAACAAATGAATTCTACACTTGAACTCTGCTGCATTCCTGTGCCACCTCCTCCTTTAGAAAACTGATCTTAAAACAGGTAAAATTAAGACTTTCACTTTTTAAAAGATAAAGAATAAATTTTCTATATAGTTAGACATGTTAGCATTTTTGGTAATCTTCAGTAGGTAGCTTCTGTTTATTAAGTAATTTTACCTAAAATGATCACATCTTAATTATTTCCTTTGAATTATATTTTTGAAAGTGTTTTCCTTTTAATAGATTTTTTTTTTTTTAAGAGATAGGGTCTTTCCTCTATGTTGCCCAGGCTGGACTCAAACTCCTGGGCTTAAGTAATCCTCCCTCCTCAGCCTCCTAAGTAGCTGGGACTATAATAGGTGTGTCTTTAAAAAACCTTTCTGTTACCTAAACTTTACATTTGTTGAATTTACTCAGCATAATTGCATTATCTGGCTATATCTAGATCAATGCTGTCCAATAGAACTTCTTTGATAATGGCTGTGTTCTATATCTGTACTGTCCAGTATGGGATACTAGCCACATGTAGCTGCTGGGCACTTGAAATGTGGCTAGTGCAACTAAGGAATTGAGTATTTAATTTTAATTAATTTAAATTTAAATAGCCACATGTGAATAGTAGCCACTATATTAGACAGTGTAGCTCTAGGCTTTTCCTTAGGGAAGTTGGTAATTATAGTAACAGTATTGTCTTAAACGGTTAAGTTCCAGACTTGTACCTTGAAATATGTTTATAGTTATTGACTAAGTTTCAAACTTTGCAGCAGAAAAATCATTATTGGCTATCTCATATGTTACCTTGATAATCGTATAGCTTTGTTTAAACCAATCGTTTTCATTTGCTAGCTTTGAGAACACTTACTGTTTTGCTCACTATTGTGTCCTTAGCATCTTAGGACCTACCATGTAATTGGTGTTCAATAAATATTAGTTGAAAGAATGGATGAATAATCTCTGTACTTTACCTCCACAGGAAAAATGCCTCCTAAATTGTCCAAAAACTAAATAATTTTATTGATATTATTTCTATAGTAGTAATAGCTAATATTTATTGAGGACTTACATTGTACCAGTCACTTTCTAAGACTTTATGTGTGTTAATTGATTTAATCCTTTAAAATAAACCTTTGTCATAGGTACTTAACTTATCCCCTTTTATATATGAGGAATTTGAGGCTATAGATTAGTTAAATAACTTTCCCAAGGATATGTGTTGTTAAACTTAGAGAGCTTATTGTAGTTGGACAAGTACTGTGAGTTTGCTTCCTGGAAAGTAGTTCTTGACCACCTTCAGTGGTTTGTTATTTGTTCATTATGTTGTAGTTATGGCTTGCTGTTACCATGGTCATCAAAAAGATAATCATTCTCTGTGATAGCCTCTTTATTTTGTTATATTAATATATTCTTGAAGTGAGGCAGTATGGGTCTAAACTGAGCTGCATGCTGGAATATCAGCTTGAGTTCTTGCTTTTAAATATAGTTTTTACATACCAGGAGATGGGATGAGTGTAATACATAGTAGAAGAAATGATCTTGAGAATTTTATTATGTTTAGTTAGATAAATAGGGAATTTGCTGTATATTAATAACTATTTTCTATAGCTACCTGTAGATACTAAAAGATACTGAACCTAGTTAGGAAATATATGTTTACAAAATTTCTCTGTAATGAGTACTATTCTGTTTTTTAAATGAAGGTACTAAAATATATTTTTAGGAGTTTAAATTTAGAAAATAACTTATCATTGTAGGAAACTAAAGCCCAAAGAGTTTAAGTGATTTGTCCAAGGACACATAAGCAATGTGGTTCATTGATTCAACAAGTACTTATTTTAAGTATCTGTCATATGTCCGTATAGCACAGTATGCTCGTTAGCTTTGGATGCATAGTGGTGAACAATACAGAAATGTACTCTGTTCTTATGGAATTTACAATTCAATGGGGGAGATAAACCATCGATTAAGAATGAGGTCTAATAAACAAGGAATAAAATCCAAAGTTCTAGGAAAGAAGTAAACCTTGTGTTGGGATAGAAAATATTGGGAAACAGAAAAAGGTCTGCTATTTAGATAAAGTAGTTGGGAAAAGTGTGCTGAGACTTACAGGATCTGAAGGAGCCAGATATTTAAATAGCAGGAGTAGGACAGCGTTCCAGGCTGGAACAGCTTGTACAGATGCCCAGGGGTAAAAGTATGCATGAAGCTGTAGAGAAACTGAAAGAAGAGTGTGGCCAGAACATAGAAAGCTGTGGGGAGAGTAGTATGAGCTGTAAGATAGGGACTAGATTACATAGTGCCTTTTTCAACTATAGATTTTAGAGTAGATGTTAGATTCAAATCTAACATCTTAACAGTTTAAGTTCTGCCACTTAAACTGCTACTTTGTATATGTCATTCAACCTCTTTACACTTTAATATTCTTATCCACTAGATAGGAATTACAGAAGCTACTTCATAATCCAAAGTATCATGAATATTAATTATATAATGCTTGTAGCAAACACTTATGTAATATTTACCTTGTTCTAAGTATATAAAGTAGGTACTGTTATTATTCCTGGTTTAGAAATGAGAGAAATAAGGCACAGATGGTTTGAGTACAACTAGTAAGAGGATAAGAGAGTTAAACATAGACAGTAAATGACCTTAACTTTAGGCAATCTGGTTCTAGAGTTTGTGATCAAAGTGTAGTCCACGATCCTTTAAGGGGGTCCGTGGGGTCAAAACTATTTTTCATATTAATACTAAAGATAGTATTTTTCTTCTTCACTGTCATTCTGTCGTAAATATATAGTGAAGTCTTTTAGCAACAAATTGATTGCAAGAAGCAATTATGAGATTTGAAAAAAAGGAAAATAATACTATTCTTCTCACTAAATTTGTTTTTGTTTTGGAAGAATATAATTTTCATTTAAAATCATTAATGCCGGGTACAGTGGCTCATGCCTGTAATCCCAACACTTTGGGAGGCTGAGGCGGGAGGATCTCTTGAAGCTAGAAGTTCGAGACCAGGCTGGGCAACATAGCAAGAACTTGTTTCTGATTGATTGATTGATAGATAGATAGATAGAATTTAAAAACATTATTTATGTTAACATGTAATGGGCTTATTTTTAAAATGAATTCATAAATGAACTTTTTAAATCAAAGGACTTCTAAGACAAAAAAAAAATGACAACTGCTGCTTTAAACCACTAAATTCTGCCTATCATTAAGTCAGGTAAAATATAGAAAATATCCATTACAGTGTTTATACTTGATAGGCTCAAGAATAACTTATTTCCTCACTTTTTTTTTCTTTTTGAGACAGAGTCTCACTCTGTTGCCCAGGCTGGAGTGCCGTGGCATCAGCCTAGCCCACAGCAACCTCAAGCTCCTGGGCTCAAGCGATCCTCCTGCCTCAGCCTCCTGCGTAGCTGGGCTACAGGCATGCACCACCATGCCTAGCTATTTTTTTCTATATATTTTTAGTTGGCCAATTAATTTCTTTCTATTTTTAGTAGAGATGAGGTCTCCCTCTTGCTCAGGCTGGTTTTGAACTCCTAACCTTGAGTGATCCTCCTGCCTTGGCCTCCCAGAGTGCTAGGATTACAGGCATGAGCCACCGTGCCTGGCCTAAAAATTGTTTTTAAATTTAAAAAAAATTTTTTTCTCTTTCTTCCCTGGATGGTCTGTCTCAAATTGTCCCCAGAGGGTTTTGAGCAGGGCAATGACACAATCTTATTTGCACTCTTAAAAAGTCAGGCTGTAAACAGTATCCCTAACAGTATTCACAATAGCTCAGAGATGGAGGCAACCCAAGTGTTCATCCACGGATGAATGGATAAACAAAATGTGGTATATGCATGCAATGGAATATTATTCAGCCTTAAAAAGGAAAGCAATCCCTACAGAAACAACTACAAGAGGAAGGAAAATAAAAATAAAAAATAAAAAAAAGGAAGGCAGTCCTGACGCATACAACATAGATGAACCTTGAAGACATTATGCTAAGTAAAATAAATCAGATACAAAAGGGTAAATATTGTATGATTGCATTTATGTGAGGTACCTAGAGTAGTCAGAGTAAGAAAGTAGTTACCAGGGGCTGGGGGCAAGGGAGAATAAAGAATTATTATTGCTTAATGGTTGCAGAGTTTCCATTTGGGAAGATGAAAAGTTCATGATGATGGTTGCACAACAATGTCAGCGCATTTAATGTACACTTAAAAATGGCTAAAATGGTACAAAAAATCATGCTGGCTACTATGCGGTGAAAGAACAAGAGAGAGTTGGCTAAAGTGAAAGCAGGGGGCCCAGTTAGGAGGCTACTGCTGCAGCCTGGGGAGAGATGGTGATGGTTAGGATGGAAGTTGTGGAGATGATCAGGAATGGTCAGATTCTGGGAATCTTTTGAAGGTAGAATTTAGCAGATTTAGATTAGATGTGGGGTGTGAAAGAAGTACAGAAATCAAAGATGACCCCAAGGATCTGGAGCAACTGGCAAATAATGGTGCCATCTCCTGAAATGAAGATGAAGGAAGGAGCAAATAACAGTATATTTGGTCCAGTTAAGTTTAGGACACCTATCAGATACCCAAGTAGAGATGTTGAGAAGGTGGTTGGATTTGGAAATTTGGAGCTCAGGAGAGAGATCTGGTCTGGAGATAAAAAATATTGACAGTTATCAAGGTATGTAAAGCCAAGAAGCTAGATGCTAGGGGGCAAATATGGCCAGAGTAGAAAAGAGGGGCCAAGCTCTGGGACCCTTGGGACTACCAATAATTCAGACATTGGGAAGAGGAAGAGGGGCTAGCAAAGGATACAGAATGAATGGCTAGTGAGGTAAGAGGAAAATCAGATGAGCACATAAAGAAAGGATTCAATGGGCCGGGCGCAGTGGCTCACGCCTGTAATCCTAGCACTCTGGGAGGCTGAGGCAGGTGGATTGCTCAAGGTCAGGAGTTCAAAACCAGCCTGAGCAAGAGCGAGACCCTGTCTCTATTAAAAATAGAAAGAAATTAATTGGCCAACTAAAAATACATAGAAAAAATTAGCCGGACATGGTGGCGCATGCTTGTAGTCCCAGCTACTCGGGAGGCTGAGGCAGGAGGATCACTTGAGCCCAGGAGTTTGAGGTTGCTGTGAGCTAGGCTGATGCCACGGCACTCACTCTAGCCTGGGCAGAGTGAGACTCTGTCTCAAAAAAAAAAAGAAAGAAAGAAAGAAAGGATTCAATAGAGAAGCTACCCAGTGTGTCAACAGTAAATTATGTAGGATGTAGACTGAGAACTGGCCATTGGATTTTGCAAAGACAGCGAACTTTTCAAGAGTAGCTTTCTGTTGTTGTTGTTTGAGACAGGGTCTGGCTCTGTTGCCTGGGCCAGAGTACAGTGGTGTCATCATACCTCACTACAACCTCAAACTCCTGGGCTCAAGCAATCCTGCCCAGCTTCTTGAATAGCTAGGACTACAGGTACATGCCACCATGCCTTGCTAATTTTTTTCTATTTTTTTGTAGACACAGGGTCTTGCTCTGATATTCAGTCTGGTCTTAAACAATTCTCCTGCCTCAGCCTCCCAAAATGCTAGGATTACCAACATGAGCCACTGTGCCCAGCCTCAAGAGGAGTTTTAATTAAATAGTAGGGCTGAAATTCTGCCTGAAACAGTTTGAGGAGGGAATGAAAAGTGAGAAAGCAGCCGGCGCGGTGGCTCACGTCTGTAATCCTAGCACTCTAGGAGGCTGAGGCGGGCGGATCGCTGAAGGTCAGGAGTTCGAAACCAGCCTGAGCAAGAGCAAGACCCCGTCTCTCCTAAAAATAGAAACAAATTAATTGGCCGACTAAAAAAAAAATATATATATATATATATAGAAAAAAATTAGCCGGGCATGGTGGCGCATGCCTGTAGTCCCAGCTACTTGGGAGGCTGAGGCAGAAGAAGGATTGCTTGAGCCCAGGAGTGTGAGGTTGCTGTGAGCTAGGCTGATGCCATGGCACTCTAGCCTGGGCAACACAGTAAGACTCTGTCTCAAAAAAAAAAGAGAAAAAGAAAAGTGAGAAAGAAGAGACAGCAAATAAAAGCAATTATTACCAGGCAGGGCATGGTGGCTCATGCCTATCATTCCAGCATTTTGGGAGAATAACTTGAGGTCAAGAGTTCGAGACCAGCCTGGGCAACATAACTAGATCCCTATCTCTACAAACAATTTTAAAAAATTAGCCGGGCATTGTGGCGGATGCCTGTAGTCCTAGCTACTCAGAAGGCTGAAGCAGGAGGATCGCTTGAGCCTGGGAGTTGGAGGTTGCAATGAGCTATGATCTTGCCACTGCATTCCAGCCTGGGCAACAGAGCAAGACCCTATCTATAAAAAAATGTTCAAAAGCAATTATTCCCTGGAGTGTTAGTAAATAAGGAAGCAAACAAATGGAGCAGTAAGGGATAGACAATCTAGGAAGGGCTTTTTAAGATGGGAGATTGTACAGCACATTGAAAACTATGGGAATAATACAGTAGAGAGAAAAATTAATATCACTGGAGAGAGAAGGGACTGTTGAAGGAGTGAAGTTCCTAAGTGACCAGGAAGGGGGGATTCCAGTTTTAGGTGGAGGCACCGGCCTTAGATAGGACAGTTCATCTGGTACCATGTAGTGGTTAGAGAATGAACTCTGGAGCCCGACTGCTTATTTTATGACATTGGACAAGGTACTTAAAAAGAAACATCCATGGGCTGGGCGTGGTGGCTCATGTCTATAATCCTAGCACTCTGGGAGGCTGAGGCAGGAGGATCGCTTGAGGTCAGGAGTTTGAAACCAGCCTGAGCAAGGGTGAGACCCCATCTCTACTAAAAATAGAAAGAAATTAGCCAGACAACTAAAAATAGACAAAATTAGCTGGGCATGGTGGTGTACACTCGTAGTCCTAGCTACTTGGGAGGCTGAGACAGGAGGATCAGGAGTTTGAGGTTGTGAGCTGGGCCAACACCTCGGCACTCTAGCCCAGGCAACAGAGCAAGACTCTGTCTCAAAAGAGAAAAAAAGAAGAAAAAAGAAACTTCCATGTCTCAGTTCTCTGTCTGTAAAACAAGGATAATAATAATATATCTAATTTGGCCCGGTGTGGGCTAATGCCCGTAATCCTAGCCGTCTGGGAGGCTGAAGTGGGAGGATCACTTGAGCCCAGAAGTTTGAGGTTGCTGTGAGCTAGGCTGATGCCACAGCACTCTTAGCCCAGGCAACAGAGCGGGACTCTGTCTCAAACATAAATAAATAAATAAATAAATAAATAAATAAATAAATAAATAATAAAAAATAATAATACCTAACTCGTGGTGGTGATTAAATAGCTTAATACATGTAAAGGACTCAGAACACTGTTGGACATATGTTAATATTAATAAGCCTTATATATGTGTTAGTTATTATTATAATGGTAAGAGAATCAGAGTCTACAGGTCCAGATGCAAATGGATTGGTAGATTTAGTGGTAGAAATATGTGACCATTCTTTGCTGACTGCTCTTGAACTTTTTATTTCTTCAGGGAAATAAAAGAAGCAAGGTCATCAGTTGGGAGTAAGATAAGGGGAGAAGGTATGAAATAGTCATCTCAGAAAGTAGGTAGATACAAACAAACAAACAAACAAAAAAAGAAAGTCACAAATTGACTAGGGAATTGTATTAAGATTGCTTGGCTTTGCCTATGACTTAACTGTAAGGAAAAAAAAGATTGCTGGGCAACACGGAGGGCTCACTTGAGGTTTGTGTGTCCTACATGTAAAGTGAGACCAGTCAGCACAGTCGGTGGTTTCTTCCGGTTAAATTCCAATGCTTGGGTGCAGCTGTGTAATAGTTGAAAAACTGGATTTAACTTGGGTTGGGGTTTTGCCTGGAAAATACAAGAAAGGGAAAGGGAAAGAGGAGCAAGGCTATCAAGGGCGTATGCATGGTATTCATTAGGGTGATAAACCATGGAAATAAACTGAGTAAGGAGGGAAGATAGAAGGGGTGTGATGCATAGTAAAAAATTGGCAAGGTCACTGGGCACACTGGCTCATGCCTCTAATCCTAGCACTCTGGGAGGCTGAGGCGGGCAGATCGCTCAAGGTCAGGAGTTCAAGACAAGCCTAAGCAAGAGTGAGACCCCATCTGTACTAAAAACAGAAAGAAATTATCTGGACAACTAAAAAATATATATATAGAAAAAATTAGCCAGGCATGGTGGCACATGCCAGTAGTCCCAGCTACTCGGGAGGCTGGGACAGGATCAGTTGAGCCCAGAAGTTCAAGGTTACAGTGAGCTATGATCATGCCACTGTACTCTGGCCTGGCTGATACAGAAAGACTCTGTCTCAAACAACAACAACAAAGAAGTAGCAAAGTCAATGGATTGGATGTCCCAGCGGATGCTCTCTAGAGTCAGTGAGCTAGAAAGGTAGGAGTTGGTATCCATAGAGTGGAATGCATGAAAGACTGAGACCTTGGTGGCTGAGGTAGTTGAGGAAAATCTTGTTGAAAGTAAAAAGGTTAAGATCAAAGGATTAAATAGATTATCTACATGGTAACTGAAGTTACCAAGAATGATGACAAAAGTAACGATAAAAAGACTGAGAGCCAGATGCTAAAATCTTTAACAAACAAGGAGTGACCAAGAGGTCAGTGAATGACCACCACATGGTGCAGTAGGTAGTGGTGTGGTCTGATGGCGTGTGTTTCAGAGAAGTTTGGGTTTTTGAGGGAGAAAGATGGAAGATAGTCTTGAAGCAACAGTGAACAAAAAAGAAAACACAACTTTGGGAGCCTGAGGTGGGAGGATTGCTTGAGACCAGGAGTTCAGCCTAAGCAACATAGTGAGACCCTGTCTGTGCAAAATAACTAAAAAAAGTAGCCAGGCACAGTAGCATGTGCCGGTAGTTCCAGGTACTCAGGAGGCTGAGGCCAGAGAATCCCTTGAGCCCAGGAGTTTGAGGTTGCAGTGAGCTATGATGACAACACTGTGCTCCAGCCCAGGCAACAGAATGAGACCCTGTCTCAAAAAAAAATTTTTTTAAAAAGAGAAGAAAAGGAAAAGAAAATACATATATACCTCTCCTCCAGGGTATATGAAAGAAAAAAACAACTACAACACCAAAAATAACAAGGTGCATTTCAATGGGTGGGAGAAGGTGAAGGGGACATTCAGGGAAGAAGTTGAGGATATAGACTATTTGATAGATATTTCCGCAGACCTGAGACAGGCACCATAGATAAGCAAAGCAGCATGAAACCCATGTCGTTTGCTTTCTAGGAACTGTAGGTAGCCCTATGGCAGCTAAGCGAAGGCATAGAACTGTGGCACAGGACCAAACATGTGTTATTACATGAGCTCTTCATTCTTTTCCTATTAGGTCTGTTGATCAAAAAGCTTCAAGTAAAAAAACACCTGAGCACATCAAAAGTGACTGGCACCTTCCTTATATACATGAGGAAATGAGGCTCAGAAAGGAGAAGGAACTTAATTGCAGGTTCCACCCTAGTTAGTGGCAGATTCAGATCAGTAACCCAGCACTCTAGCCATTCGACCAAGTGGCATGTAAAGTCCTGAACTGGCGGTGATAAAGGAATCAGAAGGCCTACAAACTATGTTCTTCCACATCTTCAATGCGTTCAGTTACCATCTAGTTGAGAATGTGAAACTCACAAGTGAAATAACTTTCCCAAACAACATATCAATAAGTACAAACTATGCTACAAGTTATGTTAACAAGTGGTAAAAATAGGCAGTGTTAAGTCACATGGTTTTCCAAGAATTTTTTTTGGTGATAATAAATTTATCTACATGCTTTCCTCAAATTCTACAGGTAATACATTAGCATTAAAGAACAGTTGGAAAGCACAGAAAAGTAGAAAGAAAAAGCAAACTCCTTTTGAGACACCATCAACCAAAGAGAATCACTATTGTTTTGGTGTATTTCCATCTAGTCTTTTTTTCCCTAGGCATAAGGTTGTTTAAATTAATAAGTAAATGCTTAGTTTTCATAGACAAAACATGCAAACAGTTCAAAATGCAAGAGGCGAAAAAGAAGTGGATGGTGAAAATAAGTCTTCTTATCCTGTCTTCAGTCATACAGTTTGGCTCCCCTGAGTCCACCTCTATTCATAGATTTATGTTTTGAAATTTCTAAAAAATTTTATTTGTTGGGGAAATATGAGTGAGGAATTAATGAAATGTGGCTCATAAGATCATTATTTTAGGCTGGGCGCGGTGGCTCACGCCTGTAAACCTAGCACTTTGGGAGGCCGAGGCTGGCGGATCGCTCAAGGTCAGGAGTTCGAAACTAGCCTGACAAAGAGCGAGACCCCGTCTCTACTAAAAATAGAAAGACATTAATTGGCCAACTAAAAATATATAGAAAAAATTAGCTGGGCATGGTGGTGCATGCCTGTAGTCCCAGCTACTTGGGAGGCTGAGGCAGGAGGATCGCTTGAGTCCAGGAGTTTGAGGTTGCTGTGAGCTAGGCTGACGCCACGGCACTCTAGCCCGGGCAACAGAGTGAGACTCTGTCTCAAAAAGAAAAAGAAAAAACTAAATCTCAGTGCTAAATACACTCCTTGCTACATCGGTAGTGACGTTTCTAGACATACAATAAAATCTGTTCTCTTTAAGTGTTGTACACAGTTCAGCACTTCTGTCTTTGTTGTCCCTAACCCATTAGCAGCATTTGATTCTGATGATCACACCTTCCTCCTTGCTATACTATCTTCACCAAGCCCCCAGGAAATGTGCTGTCTATGTCTCCCTCCGTCCTCTTGGAATACTCTTTCTCAGTCTAAATTTTCCCTCCTCTTCTCTGTACCCTTCTAAAGTTGAGGTACTTAGGAACTCAGACTTCTATCCTTTTCTCACCTGTATCTACATTTCTTACATAGACAATCACATCTGACAACTGTCGAACTTTTATCTCTAACCCAACTTCTCCCTCAAGCTCTGCATTTTATATCTACTTATTTCTACACAGCATTGTTGCCTGAATCTCCAGTAGACATCTAAATTCAATATATACAAACCCAAACCACTCCAGCCTTTCCCATCTCAGGTGACAGCAGCTCAATTCTCCCAGTTCTCCAGGCCAAAAACTTGTAGGTACTCAGAATACGTTTAGAATCCCACCATTTCCACTGCTCTCTCCATGACGGGAGCAGCCATTACTCTTGCCTAGGGTGTTTCTGAACAGCCTCTTAAACCTCGCTCCTACAATCTGCTCTCAATACAGAAGCCAGGATGATCCTTTTAAAATGGAAGTGTGTTCATATCACTCTTCTGCTCAAAACGTAGCAGTGGCCCCGTATTTCACTCAAGTGGGTACAATGGCCTACTGCGTCCTATATAATTTTCATGCCCCCTTTAAGACCTTATCTCTCACCCTCCCTTTTTCTCCCCTCTCCATCCATGCTGAATTCCTGCTGCTCCTTCTGTACGCCAGCACCCCAGGCATGTCCCCACTCTTGGTGTTATTCAGGCTGGTTCTCTGTGTGGAAAGTATTTCCCCAGATATCTGCTTAGCCAACTCCCCTGTCTCCTTCAGGTTTTGATAAGATTGTCCCCTCTCATGAAGCCAACACTGACTCCCCCAACACAGAACTCCTGACTCCCTGTTCCCTGCTTTCCTTCCCCTGACCCACCATTTATCACCTTCTAACATTTCATAATTTACTTTTTTGTGTGTTTATTGTTTGTTGGTTGTATCTCTCTGCTAGAAGTGAGCTCCATGAGGGTAGGAATCTTGGTTTTGCTCACTGAAGGATCTAGAACCATAGGATCTCACCAAACATCTAGAACAGTGCCTGTCCTGTAATCAGCACTCAATTTTTTTTAATAAATGAATGACCCACTTTATCCTGTACTTTGATTTAATAAAATCATGGAAATGGGTGAGAACCCACTGGTAGATTGTAGTCCACATGTGCCATTGTCAATACTGAGGTGTGCCTAAACACAACCTCAGCTGTAGTCCACTCATCTCCATATGTACTTGTTGGCCTCTTCCTACATGTGAAATCCAGATTCATTTTAAAAAGAAAAATGGTTTTAATCAGACATTTCCAGAGAACAGTAGGTTTTGCCTGCCCTGAATTATGCCTTTGTATGCACAATACAACCCAAACAATGAACTGATTTGGTCTCTCGCTGGGACCAGGGACTGCCCATTGTTTCCTCTGCCTCTGTCATCTCTTGTGATCTTGAGTTCCACAGGGGAGAAGGGGAGATGGGAGAAGCTATGACAGTGACCAAAATTATTTTACATATAAGCTGTACATGTTCCTGCTACACTGTTAAATTGACTCTCCCTTCGAAATTGGCAGCAGATGTCACTTATGTGGCCCTAGAGTGATTCATATAATTTCAGCAGAAATAAAGCACACCTTGACAGACATTCAAATAATGTGCTTGGGGTATTTCTGGACAATCACCGTGATGTCAACAAATTTTGAAAGGCATATGTGGAGTGAGCGCTAACATATCTCTACTGACAAGATCAGACTTTTATGGCCACCAGTAAAAGAGAATACACTCCATTACAAAGTAAACGCCCTCTCTGCTTCTTGTCAGGGGCATCTAGGTGGCCTCTGTACGAGATTATTGATTCCTTTGCCAATGATGTTCCTGGGACATGAGGAAACATTTTCCTCATGTGTAAACTGGTGTGTTCACAACTCTTCTAATTCAAGTGAAGAAGTTCATCAGACTAGGGAGAGTGTTGGATGAGAACCTGGTCTAAATTTTTGAGCCTCAGTTCCACTATACCAGAAAAAAGCATATCTGCTCATTCCAAATGCGTGCAGAAGTGCGTGAATTTGAACTTACTAAGCAAAGCAGCATCATTAACAAGAAAATGAAGTTTTTAACTTATATATTTCATGTCTTCCAAAATTACATTCTGAAATATCTTGATATTTTAATAAACATACTATATATGAAATATTTATGATCTAGAAGGATTTTAAATGTAGAGTTAAATAGACCGTATTTAGGAAAGTATTGAGGGCATTTAAAAATTTTCTATTGTTAGGTCGGGGAAACAACCCAAGTGCCCGTCAATTCATGATCGGATTATTACAATTTGGTATATGTTTACAATGGAATACTACTCAATTTTAAGAAACGACAGTGAGCTAGCACCACTTATATTATCCTGGATTCAGCTCGAGCCCATTATTCGAAGTGAGATGACACAAGACTGGAAGAATGGGCTCCACATGTACTCGCCATCAAATTGGTACTGAAGGATTAACACCACAGTGCTCAAATGGTGGTGGTGTCCACCAGGGTTTCAGGGGTTGGGTGGGTAGACCAACAATTGAGGGATGTGGAGAGCATTGTGATGGGGAGGGGCATGCTTGAAATGTAGCTGGGGATGGGAATTAGGGGACTTAACAGGGGGAAGGAAATCTTCTAAAACTGATTTATGTGAATAGCTGTATAACTTGGTAAATTTACTAAAAATCATTTAATTGTTCACTTAAAATGGAGTAATGGCATGGAATGCAAATTATACTTCAATAAATTTGTAAAAAAAAAAAATCTTGTTCAGAAGTTGTGCCCTTTGCATCCAGCTCTGAAATATTAAACTAGCAAAGGAGACTGGGACAAATTATGTGGGATCTTAGACTCCAAATAAAGGGTTTGGATTTAAATTTTAAAAAAAAATTTCTTACCTTTTTAATTCATTATGTTTTTAGATTGAGTGGAAAATAGGCTCTCTTTTAAATATATAAACTTCTCTGTTTGATGACTTTCCACAGATACAACACACTCAGGGGAAATTGGCACCAAGAAAAAGGTGAAAAGACTATTAAGCTTTCAAAGATACTTCCATACATCGAGGCTGCTTCGTGGAATTATACCACAAGCCCCTCTCCACCTGCTGGATGAAGACTACCTTGGACAAGCAAGGGTAAGCTGACCACCTCCTGTCTCCACACAGTGAGCCAGTGGACACGAGCATTGCCTCAGCTGATAGCCCCTGGGTTTGAGTCCTACTCTGCCACTGAGGAGCTCTGTAACTCAGGCTAGTTATTCAACAAATCAGGACTTTTTCCTCAAGTAGAAAACGAAGTTGGCTGGGTACGGTGGCTCACGCCTGTAAGGAGGCCAAGGCATGAGGCTCGCTTGAAGCCAGGAGTTCAAGCCAACCTAAGCAACAACAGAGAGACCTCATCTATATAAAAAAAATTCAAAAATTAAAACCAAAAAAAATTAGCTGGGTGTGGTGGCGCACAACTCTAGTCCCAGTTACTTGGGAGGCTGAGGCAGGAGGATCGCTTGAGCCCAGGAATTCAAGGCTGCAGTGAGCTATGATCACCCCCCTGCACTCCAGCCTGGGTGACAGAGTGAGAATCCTGTCTCGAAAAAAAAAAAAAAGAAATAAAATTAATAGAAACACCCACCTTATAAGGGTACTGCAAAGATGAATGAGGTAAACCATGTTTATATGCTTCATAGACTCATGCCTAGCACATGCTCACTATTTTCATTTTTATACATATATAAAACATATTTGCACAACACTAAAGTAAAATTTTGGACTGGTATATTACTAATGAGGGAATAACTAAATTTTTGAATCAATTAAATTATCTCATTGTAATAGCTACACTGAAAAGAACCTAAAAATTATCAACTCAATTCCATTTAGGCTGTTAATACAGTACATTATCCTTTTTATAATTCTTTATTCATTCAAATAATTTTTAATAATTGTACAATTACATTTGGGATACATTGATCTGAGTGACGGTGGAAATTAATATGTGACAATATTTTTTAAAAGTTTACAATTATCTCTAGCCCGGACTGTCAAGGGAATTTAAATTTCAGGAATAAACTGTCCTAGTTTAAACAGTTACAGGCAGCATTTTAATTTATTAAGAAATATATTTTACTAACATATGCCATTAAGAAATGAGCAGCAAGTAATTTCAGAAAACTAACTCCCAATATTAGGTCTACAAAAGCAGGGGGGAAATCACTGCTAACAACCGAAGGAATGAGCTGGGTGAACGTTTGTTTGTTTGTCTGTCTGTCTGTCTGTTGAGAGGAGGACAAGAGTAGGCTCCCCCAGCGTTGGAATGTCACTGAGAGAGCATTCATGGTGGTGCCTCTTTTGTAGCAGCCACATCTTGAGTGATGTTGAGATGTTGAGAGAACAGTAAGCTGGAAGTCTGGATATCAGAGGTCAAGCTTTGAGTCTGCCTCTAGTATTATGTGATTTGGGTAAAAAAACTCACTCCACCTAGACCTCGGAAATAACCTATTATCCCTTCATTTTTCTGACATGCTGTGAAGGTCTTTGTGTGTCATGCTAAAGCATTTGGATTTCATCATAGAACACAGGGAAGCCATTCAGTGGTACATAGACAGATAGAATTGTCTAATTCACTGTGTCTAGAAGTAAATGCTTGAGTCTCCGATACGATTCATTTGAGTGCTGTTTTTTGTTTGTCTTTTCAGCATATGCTCTCCAAAGTGGGAATGTGGGATTTTGACATTTTCTTGTTTGATCGCTTGACAAACGGTAAGTTACCCAAAAGAATTCTCACTAAAATATACACAATAAAGTGGGATTAGTTGCACGAAAAACAAAATTTACTTTTAAACACTGTCATTCTTTTTTTTCTTCTTTCCCCACTTACATAAATCTACAGCTACTGAAGAACAACCAGGGCAAGAGAAAATTAATCCAGATGAAGAATAAGGACTGAATTTAGCCTTAGAATCTTAAGATAGTTTCCTTCCGACCTTGATGATCCCAAAGGAATTTGGAAACCACAGATTAGATTCTTTTCCTACAGAATACTTTGGCCACATCCAAAAGTAGGAAGTTTATTGTTGATTGATGAAAAACTGGAAACATAAAAACACATCTGATCAGCCCTGACTTTTACAGGGCAGGGTGCTTGTGCAGTTTTATTAAGTGATCTGAGTCTGCCCAGATGCAAGTATTGCTTAGATATGTTTGATGTCATCAGAAGAAAACAATTGCTGAGGAGAGAACGTAAAAGGTTAGGTTGCAAATGAAGAGGAAAGTAAACATTTCCATTGGTTTCACTTTTTAAATTTTTGTGCTTATAAAGGCCTTCCTCGAGAAAATAATAAAATCTTCTTATATTTTCATCTGCCCATTAAACAAATGCTGGTAAGCTTAGGCAGCCAATGAAAGACATCACATTTAGTGCTGTCTTTGTGTGTCTCCGTCATCCACCAGGCTTTAGCTTTAAGTCATTATAGGTAGTTTTCTCGCCATTCTGTTACTTGGCAAACAATGTGCAGTTGAGAGAAACATGCCTAAGACCGTGAAATGGACTTTTCCACTGCAGAAGGCCAGCTGTCCTACCATGTAGGGAGGAATCCCATAACCTTGCATATCACTTTGCCCAAATCAACTGAGAAATGGGTAATGGCAAATGAAGTTACCTATGAACAAAAGAGCCTTTTAAATGGTATTTGTTTAAAAAAGAGTATAATCATGACTCTCATAGAAATATGAAATGAGCACATGTCAAAGATTTTATTTAACTCAATTAATTAGAGATCCAGCAAGATGCTACAACTAGTTCAAAAGAAAATTCAAAGATCCACATATATATACGAAATATATACTACACATATGTAAGAAATGCTGAAATCAATTTATATAACTGCAAAACTAGGAGGGAGAAATCAATTGTATTTCCACCTAACTAATTTCATTTCCCCTATATTTTTTCTTCTAGTAGTGTCATAGTTTTCAAGTCTTACATTTAAGTCTTTGATCCATGTAGATTTTTATATATGGTAAGGGAGAGAGTTCTAGTTTCATTCTTCCGTATGTGGATATCCAGTTTTCCCAGTACCATTTATTGAAGAGACTGTTCTTTCCCCAGTGTGTTTTTGATGCCTTTGTTAAAAATCAGTTGGGAAAAAAATATATGGATTTATTTCTGGGTTCTCTATTCCATTGGTTTATATGTCTGTGCTTTTAAAATTGAAATCATTATTCATAAATAAACAATATTTCTTGAATGCTTACAAGCTATTGTAGCTTCAATTTTGCATCTCTGCTAGCTTGAGTTCTAAAATATCTCATCATCGAATCTCTTCTTGAGTGATCTTCCATAGGAATAATAGACTATGACTATTAAGCAATATGGTGGTTTAGGTGCCTCTATAAATGGAAGAGTCAATTGGAAGTGACTTAAGGCATATTTCAAGTGGCCATTAACTGTGTCTTTTAAAAAAAAATACACATATACACACATGTGTATATCTCTGACACCTCAAAAGACAGATTCCTTCTAACTCTTAATGTTTTCATTGTTTTGGCATAGGGAGAAAGTCTGAGCTAATTTTACTTGTACAATAAGAAAAAAACTAAAAGTAGATCATAGTAATGATATCCTCTATATCCATATAATTTCAAATCTAAAGGGGAAAAATGGATTCTAAAAGAGAAACTTTATTACAGAGACTTTGGATCTTACTATAAATCTTGATATTTTCGTGGTAATAAAAATGAGTTAAAGCAGGTGACTGTTTTCCTATAGGAAACAGCCTGGTAACACTGCTATGCCACCTCTTCAACACCCATGGACTCATTCACCATTTCAAGTTGGATATGGTGACCTTACACAGATTTTTAGGTAAGTCCTTTTTTCCATATTCCTACTCCTATTCCCATGAACAATGGCAATGTATAGCACTCTTTACTATAAAGTGGCAAGAACCATTGCAGGGTGGATGAAGACCTCAAATTAATCTTAAATAATCTCATCTAAATTTTAAAATATGGTTTGTCTATCTTAAATCATTGAAAAATTGTTTACTTGATTATAGTTGACCTTTGAACAATGCAGGGGTTAGGGGTGCCAACCCCCCACACAGTCTAAAATCCATGTATAACTTTTGACTCCCAAAAAACTTAACTTCTGATAGCCTACTGTTGACTGGAAGCCTTACCAATAACAAAAAGTCAATTAATACATATTTTGTATGTTATATGTATTATATGCTGTATTCTTGTTATAAAGTAAGATAGAGAAAAGAAAATGTTGTTTAAGAAATCATAAGAAAGAGAAAATATATTTGCTATTCATAAAGTGGAAGTAGATCATCAAAAAGGTCTTCATCCTCATCATCTTCACATTGAGTAGTCTGAGGAGGAGGAAGAAGAGGAGAGATTGGTCGTGCTGTCTCAGAGGTAGCAGAGGCAGAAGAGTATAAGTGGATGCACATGGTTCAAACCTATGTTGTTCAAGGGTCAACTGTAATTGTGTTTATAATAAAGTCTATATAAAGAAAACTATTAAGAACATATAACTGTCAAAGAAGAAATGGATCTGCTCATATATCATATATTAATAAACCCCCAGTAAGATATGCCTCAAATAATTCTAATCAGAACATGAATTGTTAAAAATCTTCAATAGACTTTTTTAAAAATAATAACTACCATTTACATAGCACCAACTATGAGCAGGGTACTTTCTGTAAGTTATTTCTAACTGTTTGAGCAAATCACAAGTTGTATGCTATCACCACCATTTAATGCATAGTTAAGGAGATGTACAAAGAGATTTCATTACGTACCCAAGGCCAACAGCCAGTGAGTGGCAGAACCTAAGTCCAAGCCTAGGTTCATCTGACTTGCAAGCCCACCATCTTTCCACCCAATCCCACCATCACTCTGTAGCCAAAGGCAGCCCCAGTTCTTATTTGACTCTGTGCATGCTCTTATTTATCTGTGGGTGAATTATCCAGGGCACATGTCTAATCACCAAATGACTTTCCTCTGCCACTTAGCATGTTTCTGACTTCTTTAACTTGCCATGGGCCTATACTTTGAATTTAGAATCTGACTTAATGTCATCAGGAGTAAAATAACAGTGACTATGATAATAACAGCAGCCATAACCACTTATATGGTGCTTATATCTGCTGGGAGCTCTTCTAAGAACTTGCATATGTTAACATATTTAATCCTTATAGCAACACTTTGAGTTCATAGCTATTGCTATCCCTATTTTATAAAGAAGGAAACTCAGGGAATAAGCAGTTAAGTAATTTGCCCAATATGAATAATAAATGATAGAACCAGGGTTTAAATATAATTGTAAAATAAACCTTTTGAATAAAAGGCATATGCAACACAATAGAAATATCTGAAACCAGCCACAAAATGGCTTATTTCCAGAAACACAGGTAACCTCAAGCCAATTGTATTTTAATTGATTGAGCAAAGTAACAGCCAGGAATAGGGCCAAATAATTTTGATTGAGACAAATCAAAGATAGAGATTCAGATACTTTGAACATGTGTATGTACCCAGAGAATATGTAAAGAGTGCAGACTTGACAACAGAGTTAACACCAGAATCCAGATCTAGATTTATAACATGGGTTAAAAGCACATGGCCACACTTGCAAATCTGAGCATTCTATACATACTGAATATACTGCATCCTAAGCTTTGCTTTGGTCGAAAGCTGAAGCAAGCTAGTGTCTTCCATAAATAGCAAACCAAAATTACCTTGCCTGTGTCTCTACTTGGTTCCAAGAGCACCCTAAGCCTTGCATTAGACTTGTGGGAGCATGAAAGATGATACCTTAACTTGATTAAGGTTGAAATAAATCCAAGGAATTCTCAGTTGGATCAATGCAGTACTCCGAATTTCTGCCTGAAAAAGCCCCAGATTTGCTTTGGTAGGTGTTTGTCATCCAAATGATAAACTCATCTTTGGATATCAACAGCCTGATGCTACTAGGGCTCTTTGAGAGGAAACCTCATTTATGGAGTAGTATTTATAAATGGCAGCAAACTTAATTAAACTATCGTGTGAAATGAAGTTGTCCTTTTCCTACGTATTTATTTTTCCTGTGAATGGCAGCCTTCATGGATGGCAGACGGGGATTTATGAAGGAGATGAGAAGTCCCAAGTCCTAGCAAATCCTTTCGGCCTTTCTTCCCTCTGCTCTCCATCTCCTTTTCGCTAAAAACAGCCAAGTAGAACTGCCAAACTTGCAAACCACATTTATTTTTAAAGGATATTCAGGCTCCACATGTTGGAGCCACCAATATTTTTAAGCAAAAAGCACTCTCAACAAGTCTGAGCCAGTATACCACTCCTGCTTGGGTTTTAGCTGACTGAGTTATCTGTTTGCCTCCTAGTCATGGTTCAAGAAGATTACCACAGCCAAAACCCGTATCACAATGCGGTCCACGCGGCTGATGTCACCCAGGCCATGCACTGCTACCTGAAGGAGCCAAAGGTAAGACGAGACCCAGCTGCCTCCTCAGCCATCTGGAAATGGCAAGGAAACTACCTGGTAGGACCCAAATCACGCAAAGTATTTGAGTAACTATGGTATGGGTCATTCACAATATGAATATAAATTATTTTTTATTAAAGTTCCAGTATCAGCTCTGAAAATCTTATAATATTCATGAAAAAGGATGTGAATGGTCTGAGGTTTTCTTTCATATTTTTTGTATTTTGGGGGCTGCATTAGGACAGAAACAACCTTCTCTATGATAATCTACACTTCAGATATTTTCAACGATCTCAAGAACTAGCTCTTTTTTGCCTTAGACCTTTGCCACAAATAGCACTGGCACCGAATTTAACTGAGAAAAGTCTCCCACCTCGTGGTTTTTGATGAAAAAATGGAATGAAAACGCCTCAAAGCTCACGTTCCATTTCCTACAGAGCCAAGTGGACATCCTGATTTAGGGCCCAAGAAAACTTGTGAATGTCAAAGCCCTCTTAGAACAAGCATGCTTTGATGCAATAAACCAATCCAAAGTTAAAAATTAAAAAACATAATAATAATGCTCCTTACTCAACATCTAGGCAGTTCTTAGCTGTATAAAATTTAGTTGGTATAATGTACAGGATGAGTTTCCTTAACCTTTCTGGAAAATGATATTCCAGTCTAAGACTGTCTAATTCAATCTGTCCTAACATCCCACTAACTATACAGATGCTTTGACAACAACCACTAAATATACAGATGCCAAACAGACATTCTCAGGACAAAGCTGGATAGATGCCTCATCCGTCTAAAATATCCCAAAAACATGCATGGTTTTGTTTTTTAATCTCTACGTAATCCAAAAGTTATAAGATGTCACACAGTTATATTTTTAAAGTTAGTACTGGGTTCCCATGGTCCTGCTTGTTTTCCTAGCTCAACAAAAAAATCACAGATTCTCACACATTTCCACACTATTTAGTACACATTGAAGAAATACGCAAATTTTGCAATTCAACCCACTTTTTTCAAAGAAGTGGCAAAGATATATTAGATAGTTGAAATACACAAATGATTTTGTAATATTCCATCAGGTTGGCTTCAACTTTTCCTTCATTTACAGCTTTCTCGAAGAGCAAGGCTGATTTCAGGCTCTGCCTTCTCCCTGCCCACCCTGTAGCAATGTTTCTGACAAGCAATGCGCATCACAACAAAAAAACAAAACGGTGGCATCAGGAAGAGGGGGATACATGAATGACCTACACAGTTTGAGTTTACTCGGCTGCTTTCCTTTCTTTCCTGAGATTCCATGTGAATATCACCTCAGTGAATGCTTCAGAGGGTGAAGGTCTGGCTGAGAGACTTGAACAATGTCATGACGGTTGATTCTGTTTGAGCCAAAACAACTGAAAACCTGTCTGTGGAAACACACCAATCAATTTCCCAATTTGATTTTTTTAACAGCTTGCCAGCTTCCTCACGCCTCTGGACATCATGCTTGGACTGCTGGCTGCAGCAGCACACGATGTGGACCACCCAGGGGTGAACCAGCCATTTTTGGTCAAAACTAACCACCACCTTGCCAACCTATATCAGGTAAGGAATCACAGTACAGAGCCAGACACAGCAAGGTCAATTGCTGTAGGCCCAGTGCTCAAGCCTGAAGCTTCCCTCAGATAGAGCCTTCATTCAGGGTCGGCCCCAATGATGGGGACCACATTCAGAGAACATGGGTTTGAAACAGACCCAACATATCCTCCAAGGGAGATTAAATTAATTTACAAGGATATCCAAGGAATTTAATTTGCTACAAAGCAGGTTTGAAATTTTCCTAAATAAGACAGATCTCTGAGCTTAACCTCTCATGGTTTGAGAATATCTGTCTCCATGGAGACTATCTTGTATACAATGGCCAGCTGAAGCCAGTTCTTGCAAGCTTTCTATGATACTTCCCAGGAGCAATCCTAATTCAGACTTGAGTCTCTGGGGCCATTTCTGAACTTTCTTGGCCTCTGAGCCAGAGGTATGTTATCAAAGACAATAAACACACTTCGTTGTTATAAAATAGTTCAGCAACATGAGTAGGTTTGCGTGAAGAATTCTTATCTATAATGTCGTCTCAGATATTCAACCCTATATCATAAATGAATTACTCCCAGAATTTTCGACATAGTTCTTTGGATCCTTCAGCTGTCTTTAACAAAGCATATCATACAATGGGGTCATTGATCTAAATTTTAATAGATCTTCTGAAGATCTACTGTGCTGAAAGAATTCCTGACAGATCCCCATAAAACAGCTGCATTAAACAAGATTTTGCATCTTGAAGATGCATTCATTTCCAATAAAGTACAATCGTAACATGAAAAGAAGCCTCTCTCCATCCAGTCGACTAGCTTTTGGCACAGGTGAGAACTGGTATTCCAAGGCTTATAGGTCTACCTGGCACGCACGTCAGTGCTAAGCTCCCTCAGGCTGTCAGCATCACCTGGAGCAGGGATAGATGTGACCATGTAGAGGGGACAGGATGGCTTTGGATGATGAGCTGAAAATTAAACAAAGATAAATAAACAACTAAAACTAAATTTTCTAAACCATCTCAAAAGCTCAACTTATTTCTTGAGAAAAGGTACAGACATTTGATTTGACTAAGGGAGAAATAAATGACTGTCCTGAGCGCCCTCAGGTAGGTTTTCTGTTCCTGTCAATTCTGACTTTTTCAAATGTCTTTTCTTAAACAAAGGAAATCAATCAACAAGTTTGGCTGCTTGGTCCATTCCTATAATTCATTATGTAATTCTAATATCTCATAATCAAATGAAACATATCAGTGAAGTTTAAGAGAGTATCTACTGCTGTTGACTGATTTGTACATAAAAATAAGGGTCATAAAATAGTGCTTTGCCTATCGTCTATAAAAAAAACTCATAATGAATTCTCATTTACACAGGAAGTCGCAAAGAAATGTGCCAGATGTTAAAGAAATACATAAAAACAAGAAAATCAATTAATTAAATATTCACTTATAATTAACAACAATGGATGCTCAAAAAAAGATACTGCAATGTGTCTGATTCAGATACTAAAGATTTTCTCAGAAAAATGGATTCGCTACTCAAACTTTTGAAGTACAGATAATTTTTAATAATTTTCGTTTTAACATCTTTATTAAAAAATACTAAATATTCCAATACAACCAATTTCTACAGCCTTTTCAATGCAACATATAGTCTTGATAACAACTACTTATTGCATATATTGGCTGATATGCAAAGATCTAGACATTCAAAGATGAATAAAACACAATCTCTGCCCTCAAACATTTGTCCAGACTCGGATGCTCAAAATGAGTAAAATTCAAGCAAACTTAATCCCAGTTTGAAAGGGGTTTAAGGAATTAGCTAAACGTACACACATACATATAATTTTTTTAAAAAAAAACTTGGTAAAGAATAAATGCCTGTGCTGTTCTTTGTATCCAAAGATGTCACTACAATAAAGTGAGCTATTATTTTTATTCAAAGTGAACTTATCTATCTGAACTGATCCTTTTTTTAAATAATGACTAAGATACAGGGCTCAAAAATGACATTCAAGATACTATCTTCATCATCACTTGGTCTATGGTGTTAGGATCACTTGGAGGTTAGAAATCCATGTCTTTTAAGATCTAGGGACAGTGTCAAAGGCAAACCAATATCATATAGTATCATAGAGACCCTGTCAGTGTCCTACAGCTGGCTAAAATAAAAGCTGAAACTTTTATCAGCCAAATTTGGGACTTTTAATATTGAAAGTAAAAATTATTTAAATGGACCTGAAAATAAAATGAGATTTCAGTTTTGTCAAAAAAAATTATGATGCCTTTATATTTGGCCATATGTCATCACTTATTAACTATATTAAGGAATGCCCAAAAGATAAAGCAAACTTTTTATAAAAAATTGAGTTCAACAAACTATATAACTAACCTTTATTCAACACTTGCTATGATCCAAACTCTTTGATAAATGCTTTTTGGGTATTACGTTATTCTTTTAATTTTTTTCTTTTAACTGAATCCTAGGGCATATATTATATTATTTGATCCTCACAATAGCCCAGTGAGGTGGGTACTATTATCATACCTACTTTTCAGAAAGAAGAAAAATGATACTTGGGAAATTCAAGTGTGTTTTCTAAAAATAAACAGATAATTAATGGCATAACTGGGAGTAGAACTCATGTCTTTTGACTCTATGTGCATTCTGCCTCTGAAGTTCATTCTGACCACCTACTATGTGCAAGAAACTGAGAGGTCTCCTCCAGTCCTCCTGTTCTAGTGAGGGAGACAGGGGGTTACAGACAAGTGACTTGAAGTGTGGGAGACTTCAGTTAGCACTCTAAAGTATATGGCTACAAACAAATGTGACAGGAAGACAGAGGGGAAAGAGAAACTGATTCTGCAGATGGCTTCCAGAAAAAAAAAATCAGAGAGGAAGAATGCTGTAAAGTGGGCCTTCAAGTGTGAGTAACATTTTTAACAGCTGAAATGATAATAGTATTAGAGGCAGGATGAGCTGATGGACTTCTGGGATTAAAACCCACAATTCCAGAATAACTGGAAATGGAATGTCCCTGTGGCCTTTAGCTGATCATGTCCAGCAGTCTACAATTCCTTCTCTCCCATCACTGTCCTGTGAATATCATGATTAAGTGTATATTCTCTCTTTCATAGAAACTTCAGATTAGTTGTAAATAACATGACCTGGGTTAGGAAATCTCCACTCTGTATTAAGTTGTAGATGAGGAACTGGCACAATTCTTCAGGTTTTCAATCTCAAGGAAAAAAAAATCATGTTACATAATATATAAGCTGAGCAAGACTGTTAACAACACATGATATTTTAAAATCTTTGGAAATGTAGCCTTTTAGCCTCTTGAGGGCCTGTTGGTTGAGACACGAAGGGGCTTTCAGGAAACAATATGCAAATTTTCACAGGATGTACCTATGCACACTTTTCTAAGGAAAGCATCTCTAACTTACTCTCATTAAACTTTAAAATGAACTATAGATTTTGAAAATGTTAAGAGCCATGGTAATGAATGAAAAGAACATATGTACAGAAAAATTATACATGCACACGTGCACACTTGGTCAACAAGAATGCCTTAGAGAGGATGTGCCAGGAATTATGTGGCTTCGAGAACACCCTGTGCGTGACTTTGCTGCAACCCAAACTTACTATAAATGAGATAAAATGGAAGAGGGCTTCCTCTCCCTCCTTTTGTTGGCTGTGCTCTTTTAGTTCTAATAAATAAGATCATTGCATAACGCCCAGCATTTTCTTCTGCCCTGCGATAAAGAGAGAGCCAGGGCTGCCGAAGTGAAGGCCAGGTCAAAGGGTTCCCTCCTATTGTCTGATGTCTGGACTCACTAGCTGAACTGCCAACCAAGTTCAACACAAGGGCACTGAAGGCACTTCCACCTGGCACCTCTCTCATAGGACGGGAAGCAGTCCAGTTGTCCAGGGTGGACTGAGAGGAAAAGGAGCATGTGAGAGATAGAACCAAGAATGTACTTTCCATCCTCCCACCCTCCAACCACACACAAATTTAACGATGGCTTCAGCAATTGCACAAAGTAAGCACTAAATCAGATACAACTTTGGTTTTTACAATTGTAAAAGGAATAACTTTCAGTTCAAGTTAAAATTTAATTCCTTTTGATAGAATCTAACTACATAATAACTAGTGACAGGACACCCTATAGGAATAAAATAAGTAATGAATTGTCCCATAAACCTTATATTTAATATTCATCATATTCTACGATGTCTTGCAGAAGTTCATCATCAGTTTTCTTAGTTGTTTGGCACAAGTTCTTAGAGGGGATCAGTATGTTTAACCACTTTTTATTCTTAATGATGCTGAATCACAACCATGAAGTTGACCAAGCCAGGAGGAATGGTCCTTCCACGTGGTTCTATGACCTCTCCACAAACAAACATCTGCAAAGATTATATATAACCTCACAATTTCTACAATATGAAAGATGTTTTTGGCAACTAGTGTTAAAATTATGAAAGGAGGCTAAAATTTGCTTTTCTGTTCCATGAAGTTTCTGCTGGCCCTGATCTACCCCATGGACAGCAATTGGTATCCACGCTGCTTGTGCTCAGATCAATGTCTTGGGCAGATGCAGATCGAACAAGAGAGAGACATTAAACAAGGCAGCGCCGTAGTCTCTGCAAGGGCCAAGGTCTTGTTTAGGGCTCAGTTCCTCTGAGACCTCCTGGGCTGGGGCTCTTGTATTGTTACCAAGGAGACCACTTGGCTTATTAGGGAAGAACCCAGCAGACTCCATTATCTCGAGTCTCGCATCTTGTTTCATGAGCAATTAAAAATGAAAACACAGACAGTGTTCCTGTTGTTGTTTTCCTTCCTATGTCCTCTAGATTTAAAAGGTGTAATTAACTCTGATTCCTGTTGTATGCCAGATTCAGTTTAATCATCATCATTCGAAATATTTTCATCAAAGAAAATGTTCAATAAATGGGAGGAAAACAGTGTAAAGCTGTCTTGTATGATAGCAGCTCGTCTTTGCCAGAGTCTCTTTGACAAATAGTCTCTTGATTTAATTAGAAAACCTGCGTTGGTGGTTTATTAAATGCCAGGTATGTTGTTATTAGCGAACAAAGGGTTTGTTTTGTTCTTAGGGTGAATAATACTTGATAATTCATACAAAAAGAGAAATAAAGGTTTTTTCTTAGAAGCTTTTAGGATTTTGTTTTCCAAATTAAAATTCTAATCGCTTTTGTTGCCACAAAGGCCAATGCTTACCCTTTCAACTGTAAGATGAAGATTATTCTTAAAACTATACGTATGAAGAGTTTGACACACTAGAACACATTGTTATTGGGATAATGTGAAATTACTGAGCTGATGCTTCTTAAAGGTGAACAGACATGGTACCTAATGTGATATTCTAATACCGACTATTATTTCATGGGCTAATAAAATGGCATCATCTCCCCATCTGTTGAGATCTCCATAGCCATTTCTGTCGATTTTCTTCTTTTTCTCTACCTACTTTTTGTTGATACTGGTGGTTGAGCCTCTGTGAAAGCCAGAGGGGTCTGGAGGAGTAGAGCCACCTCCCTGCTAGCGGGGACAGGGCATCATCATCTCTGGCAGTTCACTAAGATACCCGAGTGTATATCCGGGCCTGCTCACCGGCCCTCACCTCTTTAGCAGGGCACAGCATCAAGCTTTCACCCACCTGCACTCAGCCTTGCCTGCTCTCAGCCCTTTCCCCACTGTTAAGCCAGAAAGAGCCTCCTGAAACTCAGATCTGACCACAAGGATTCCTGCTTAAAACCCCACTGCTCCTCAGCAGTTATTAATAACACAGTTTACAAGCCCCGTTCTGATCTGACCCCTGCCGTACCTGCCTGCCTCGCTTCCCACGATCACTCTCCTAGGCTTCCATGCATCGAGCCTGAACTACTGTCATTTTCCCAAACGGATCCCTCATTCCTTTATTCATCCAACAATTATTTACGCAGTGCTTAATACGTGCCAGGTGCTGAGAATTCACAAGATGAACAAAACAAATAAAAATCCCTTCTTTCTTCCAGGGAAACAGCTAAGTAAAATAAGTATTTTATTAGAAAGTGATAATTTCTAAAGATAAAAAGGAGCGATAAAACAAAGGGAAGACATAAAATGTCCCTCTTGCTTCTAGGTCCTCACGTTCCTGCTCTTCCTTCTGCCTATCGTAATCCGATGTGCTATTGTAATCCAATGCGCTATCGTATGGTATATTTACAGTACAGTGTATAGTCCATACTCTCTGACTCCTCTAACTCACTCATCCTTTGATCTCAACTTGGACATATCTTCCTCCTGAACACCTTCTTTTTCTCTAAAAATCCATCTTCCATGCCCCTTCTGTGCAATTTTCCGGTCCTTTACTCCTTCCCTTGTTGCGGTATTTATCACTCCAATTGCCGTTGCCTCGCTAGATGTCCATATCCTCCAACAGGCTGTAAGTTTCCAAGCACCTGACTCGTTCTCTGTTGTATCCTCAGTATTCAGCACAGGTTGATATTCAGCGAATATTTAATAGCTACCAATGGTTACAGTCTTACTGAGAATACAGCAAGAGTGCACCATGCAGAAGTAGTAGCCATGATTTAAAAATTCTTTGTAATGATCTTATTTGCATCTTGGAATTGACAAGTGCTATCCGATATATGTTATTTCTGGCATCATTTACCTGATCCTGGTTGTCTGTGAATGAGTAGTGGGACAGGGCCAATTGCTATAATAATTGTAAAATCTCTTTGACTTTTACCTAAGTCTAGGGATTTCACAACAGAAACCCCAAGTCTAGCTGCTATTAGATACTGACCAAAAATTCAAATAGGACTCTTTTTTCTTTTAACAGTTCTTTTAACTTTTGTGGCTACTGAACCTTGGAATTTGAGATATTAATAACTCAGTAGCTATTCAACAAATGTTTACTTATCGGAGTGGCACTGTGCCACATACTCTGGGACAGAGATGAATAAGATACACTCCCAGTCTTCAAAAGCAGTCATGTATGGCAGCAGTTTTCAAACGGAGTATGTGTGCCCAGGGGAATACATGAAGACTCCCCAAGGGGTACACAGGCATGAGCGTGAATAGTGTTAACAGAATCCATTTTCAGGTCCTTAAACTAACCTGCCTGGAATGTGCTTGCAGGGCAGTCAATCCAGTTCTACTTTCCACTCACCTTTCCCAGTCACCCTGCTTCCACTCTCCAAAAAAAAGACATACCACTTACCCATTCTGAGTTGTATAGCGTAGTCTCCCGGGTATAAAAACACCAAAGGAACAATTTAAAATACTAAAGGAAGTCTTCTGTAATTGAGGCATGGTAACTGTTCCATCCATCTCATAAAATAGATGTGTTGCAATAAATTTTTACTCTTTAGCATAATTATTTTTTCCAAATTTGCAATAAAATTGTGTTTTGATCAACTAGTTACTGATAACAATTGCACTATAAACTCAAGCTGGAAAAATATTTAGTACTTAGAGCCTGCTGTTAGGACAATTTTTTAAATTCAAATTTCAAATTTATGTACTTATTATTGTTGCAGAGAAATATGATAGGGTAACAATAAAAGATTTTCACATATAAAAATACATTACATTAAAATAAAATTCTATGGGGAGATGGAATGAAAATATAAGTTCTAAAGGGAAAAGAATCAACTTAAAATTTCTAACTTAAAGAATAAATTATTCATGTATTTTTTCCAGTGAGCAATGAATGAATGGGCTTTAAAAGCCATCAGTATTTAGATTCCCTTAGATACATTTAATACACAAAATAGTGAGGTAATGATTTTATATTAAAATACCAGTATTCATTAATAGGACAGGTAGGACATTACATCTTTTGTAACCACTTAAATTTATGATTTTTAAAAATCTAGATATGAATTCTGAAATGTGTGAGGATAGCATAGTTTTTCAAAATTCATTGAAGAGTGAGTGGGCAGACAGACCGCTTACACGTGGGAGCAAGGCCAGCGGACAGAGTCGTTACAAGGAGTTTTAGACACCAGGATGGAAGCGTGGAGTGGGGAGGGGGAGGCTGGAAGAGGGAGCTGTCAGTTCTGCTGGGTGAACCAGGAAAGGCTTTCCCAGCACATCAATGGTTTGTCTCAGAAACAAGCAGATAAGTGCATGTGCTTGTATGTGTGCATGTGTGTGCATGCATGTGTGTGTGTGTGTTTCTGATTTTATTAAGGAGATTTCTCCTCACTTTTTTTGGAGTCATATAATTCTTTATTGCCTTTTCTTATGCAAAAACCAAGCATTATTATAATGTAAATCAAGACATTGATAAGACCTTTTCATTAGCTCTTTCAGGCTGATATGGAAGACAATAAATTAACTTTAAATGAACTTGTTATGTTCATGATTGAAACAAGACTGAAGTTTATTTCTATCCTTCATAAAAGAAGTTTGGCAAATTGCAGTCTAGGGCAGACATAGTCGCTCCACAAAATCATCAGGGACCCAGGATCCTTTTAGTTCTATAACTATCATCACTAGGGTGAGGCCCTTGTCCTCATTGCCCAAGATAGCTGCTAGAGCTCAAGCCATTCCTGCTGCGTTCCAGACTGTGAGAAGGTAGATTGGGAAAGAGCAAAAGAGGCTTCTCTCAGATCAGTCAGTTCCCTTTAAACAAGCCTCCTGGAAATCCCACCCAACACTTCCGCTGACATTTAATGGATCAGAACCAAATGATCCAACCCCGCTGTAAAGGAGGCTGGAAAATGTTGTCTTTATTCTGGACAACCGCAAGCCCATATAAAAACTGAGGTTCTGTGAGTAAGGACGAAAGGAAAACATATTTAGGGGCTGAACAAACAGAAATCTCCAGCCCACTCGATGCTTAATCTTAAACCTAACAACCATCAAAATGGTGAATCAGTGTGATCCTTCCCTTTATGTAACATGCTTCCTCTGACCCATGAATTACTACAGTACTTGTGCAACTCTTTGGTTTTCCTTTCGTTGGTGTTCCTACTGCTCTGGTTACCTCATATCTCCACTGTGCTGTCCATGTGTCTAAAGGCATCTCAAACTCCCATGTCTCACGCTGAACTTTATACCTGCAGCCTTCTCATCCCAGTTAGTGGGGGTCCCATCTTCCTGTTGCTCATGCCGGAAGCACTGCAGTCGTCCTCACAGACCCAGAAATCAACCACCTCTCCCCATCTCCGCAGCTACCTCCCTCGTCCTCCACGCCTCCATCACTTCTTGCCTGGCCGGGTGCTGTTGCCCCCAAATGGCCGCCTACCTGCTTCTCCCCTCCCCCATCCAAGTCCATCGTCAACATAGCAACCAAAGTGATCTCACTTAAATGTAAGTCATATAATTTTACTCCTCCCAAACCCCTGCAGTGTATCCTTATTTCTCTGAGTAAAAACCAAAATTCTTATAACAGCCAGAAGGCTATGCATGGGTCTCATGACCTCTCTAACTTCCTGTCTCCATAGTTGCCCTCTCTCACTGTGCATTGACCTCACAGCTGTTTGCTGTTCCCTCTGGAACATTCTTCCTCCAGATAGTAGTATGGCTAACTCCCTCCTACCTTCAAGTCTTTGTTCGAATCTCACCTCTCCCCCTGACTACCTTCCCAGCCTCCACCCAAAAGACTCCCAAATTATTTTTCCTTCTTTCCATGCATTTGCTATCTTCTAACATGCCATACAGGTTTTTTTTCCACAATGAAAGTATTTATTATGTTTATTGTGTATAGTCTGTCTCTCCTCATCCCTATCACCAGTAGTTCCTTGTCTGTTTTGTTCACTGACATATTCCAAGCATGTATCACAGTGCCTGGAATATAGTAAGTGGCAATAAATTTGTTGAATGAAATCAAGTAATTTGTTCAGTAACCTACTTAGCAAATTTGTAAAAACTCTGTGCAAGGCATAGAGTTGAGTGAGTACAGCAGGAACAAGGTAGGCTTTCTACTCATGTAGCTTATAATCTAATAAGAAGAAAAGGAAGTGCATAGAAAACTCTTAACACACATAAACACGACTGAGTTCAACCTAACTCAGTACTCGAGGAATGCGAAAGGAAAATTCAAAATAAAGAGTATTAGATTTGGCCAGGAGCGGTGGCTCACGCCTGTAATCCTAGCACTCTGGGAGGCCGACGCGGGTGGATCGCTCAAGGTCAGGAGTTCGAAACCAGCCTGAGCAAGAGCAAGACCTCGTCTCTACTATAAATAGAAAGAAATTAATTGGACAACTAAAATTATATACAAAAAATTAGCCAGGCATGGTGGCACATGCCTGTAGTCCCAGCTACTTGGGAGGCTGAGGCAGAAGGATCATTTGAGCCCAGGAGTTTGAGGTTGCTGTGAGCTAGGCCGACGCCACGGCACTCACTCTAGCCAGGGCAACAGAGTGAGACTCTTGTCTCAAAAAAAAAAAAAATAGTATTAGATTCAGAGGAGAGCAAGTTCACCTCTGACTGGGATAACTCCAGATGGCTTTCTGGATGGAGTATTTGAAGAGAACTTTGAAAGACAGGGTAGATTAGTAAGCAGATATAGAGAAAGAAGTATTTGAAGGTAATAAACCACCTTGGGAGACTTGAAAGCAGCAAAAGAAAAAGACACTATCATATACTAATAATTTGATATTTATGTTAATAAGTTATAGTTTTATTAATATATCATTTGTTTAGACTATAAGGGCTTTGTAGGAAAGGAGAGGTAAAGGGATTGAATTATCTCAAACATCTAGGAATGGAATGATAGTTGGGACACTTTTCAGAGAGCATTGAATGCTGAGGTAAGGAATTAGGCTTAATTTATCTGGTAGGGATCCACTGTGGAGTTTGGAGCAGGCATGGGGGAAGGCGGGTGGCATGATCACACTGCGGGCAGGTGGGCTCATTCAGGGCAGCGATTTGTCTCATGTTTCCTTGGATCTCCAACACCTGCCACAGCACCTGGCTTATTAGTGGGTGCTTGATATTTATTTATGTTTCAACCAGTGATTGAAGAGATGGTAGAAAATCTTGTCAAACAAACCAGTCACATTCTAGCAGCTGTAGGGAGGATGGCTTGAAGGAAGGATAGTTATTAACAAGAAGGATGAGAAAGCCCTGAAATAGGGTCACTTCAATGAAAGGAAGGACTGGGTACAAGCAGTGACACCACCTAGGAAAAACCAAATAGGATCCAGAGATTGATTGGAGATGAGGTTTGAGAGTGAACAAATGATGAGTTCAATCTAAGTCTACTCAACTCATAACGTAAGCAAAGCACAGGATTTTTAGCAGTGAAACCAGATTCAGAGATAAATGCAAAGATTCCGGTGTGGGTTTAGAAAATAACATCTAATTAAAATAATCAACCATAGAATTTTTTTAGGCAACTATAGGTGCCTTTTGGGAAATTAAGCATAATTGCAGGCATTCATCAGCTTATAAATTTCAGGCTTCTGAATGCTTGGAGGTGGCAGTACAGAGGAAATTCTTGGGAGGAACCAAGGGAGTATGCAGAGCTTAGGCCTTGAGTCTGACAACCTGGGTTAAGGCCTTCCTCAGCCACTCACTCGCTGTGTGGCCTCCCTGAGAAACCTGAGATTATATCATCCGTGAGTTACTGATAAAAACAGTAGAGGGGTATGTGAGGTTTATATGAGAGCATGCAAAGTGCCTGGCACAGAGTTGGTGCTTGATAAATGTTAGTCTTCCTTCCCTACGCTGCCCTTCTTTTCTCACTCTCTGGAATCCACTGGAGCGCCCCTACTTCCAGCACAGTTCTGGCCAAAACATCCTTCTGTGCATAATGACTCTTCCACAAAAGGGTGTGTTTGCAATCATCTACACTATTGTCTTTTATTCTGTGCCAGCTTCCAAGCCCAGTCAATTTCCTTCCATTTCTCTGGTGCTTATCTCCAAATATGGTTTCACCAGCAAATTTCCCAAGCATCCTTTTATTCTGTCTTCAGGAAGATTATTAATGAAGATGTTAAGTCAGGCTGGCATAAATAACAATGCTTAAGGCCATCTTCCAGACACTTTTGTTCCACTCAGCAGGGATATGGTGTCATTTATCATTAGGTCTTGTTACAGTTTTCCAGCCCCTTGAAAAACTCATGTGATGACACTCATGTCCACATCTACTTGAATCAGTCTCGCAAGAACTCATGAGAGGCTGAATTAAATGTCATTGCAAGACTGAACAGCTGTTACATCACACTAACCTATTATTCTCTGCTCTCATAAATCTTTACAATCAAAACAAATTAGTCTAGCATGTTATTTCTAATCAACCGTCTCTTTTGTTGTGTGTGGCCCATGCCCAAAAGGAGATAATAAACCAGTTGATAAAAGCAACAACATCTCATCACTGCTTCAAACATGGTCAAGTGTAATGACTCCTTGGCAATGAGAGAAATATATAGCAATATAAACAGCCTCAATGGAGGGTAAGTGTAAGACTCAGCCTCATGAAACTCATTATGACAAAGTCCTAGAGAGAAATAAATCGGTGTATTGGTTTTGGAACCAAGAATAGTTGCAGCTTTCTTGAGCTTGTGTTTTCCTAATAGACCCTGGATTGCGTCACTCACAGGGATTCTCTTTCTTCCTTTGCTGAAAAGTTGAGCATTATACAGGTGGCTCAGATATAGTTGGAGCATAATGATGGCATGGTTTTCAGTCCCATTCATGGCTCCATTTAGTCTCCATATTATTTTCCTTGCTTCTTTCCCCTCACTTTTTTTAAAATTGTGGTAAAATACACATGATATAAAATTTACCGCCTTAACCATTTTGAATGAAGTACACAATTCTGTGGTATTAAGTACATTTATAATGTTGTGCAACCATCACCACCCTCCATCTCTAGAACTCTTTTCATCCTGCAAAACTCCTTTCATCTTCCAAAACTGAAATTCTGTACCCATTAAACAATAACTGCCCATTCCTCTCTCCCCCAGCCCCTGGAAACCACCATTCTTTGTCTGTGTCTGTGATTGTGACTACTCTAGGAACCTCACACAAGTGTCTCTCACTTTTAAGGAATGCTATTGTCTCAGTCCACTTTCTCTTACTATTGATAATAACAGACTACCTGAAACTGGGTAATTTGCAAAGAAACAAAATTTATTTCTTACAGTTATGGAGGCTGAGGCAGCCAAGGTCAAGTCGGGCTGCACCTGGTCAGGGCCTTCTTGCTCATGGGGACTCTGCGCAGAGGCTCGGGCAGTGCGGGGCATCACACGGTGAGGGGCTGAGCATGCTAGGGTGTTAGCTCAAGTCTCTCTTCCTCTTCATATAAAGCCACCAGTTTCCCTCCTGTGATAACCCATTAATCCATGAATGAGTCAACACAGTCATGAGGGCTGCCCTCAGAATCCTATCACCTCTTAAAAGCCCTGGCTCTCGATACTACCACATTGGGGATTAAGTGTCAACATGAGTTTTGGAGGGGACAGTCAAACCATAGCACCTATCTCTTTGTATTTTTGTAAGTTTATAACCCCTCTTGAAACAAGATGTGAATGAATGAAGAAATAAACAAACAAGAAAGTAAAGCAAAAAAGTTGCCTGAGCTCAAGATCTGTTCTCTTTTATATGTATGAAGTCAGTGATAAAGCTATAATGTTTGCTAATTAGAAAAAAGACACAATGGAGTGTAAGAAATATTCATTATTGAAATGGTTAGTTAAATGTTCAGATAATAAGCATATTTAAAATAACAGTAAAGTCAAAGGAGACTGAGCATAATAAAGGTTTCCACAAGAGGAGAAATATTAAGATAATTGAACAAGGAAGCAACTATAGATTCCAACTCATAGACCTAATGGGCTAAATGCCAATGTGCTGGTCATGAAGATTACTGGCAGAGCTGCCTCCAAGACAGTGGTTCTCAAACTTTAGTGTACCTAAGAATTAATCACCACAAACCTATTGAATCAAAACCGCAATGGCTGGGATTCAGGTGTCTGAATGTGTCACCAACTCTGTGGTGGCTTGGATTTAGGAGGTTCTTTTCAGTGCTGAGAAGCAATGGTGAAGGTAATTGATTAGACCAGAGGTTGTGAAGTCTGCCTCTGTTCAGGTTGGTAGTATAATCTTGGATTATGTTATGACTATAGCACCATGGTATCCATTACTACATATTTTTAACTGCTTTGCTTGCTTGCTTGCTTGCTTGCTTTACTTTTTTGAGACAGAGTCTCACTGTGTGCCCTGGGTAGAGTGCCATGGTGTCAGCCTAGCTCACAGCAACCTCAAACTCCTGGGCTCAAGGGATCCTCCTACCTCAGCCTCCAGAGTAGCTGGGACTACAGGCATGCACCACCATGCCCGGCTAATTTTTTCTATATATTTTAGTTGGCCAATTAATTTCTTTCTATTTTTAGTAGAGACAGGGTCTCGCTCAGGCTGGTCTCGAACTCCTGAACTCAAACAATCCACCCGCCTCGGCCTCCCAGAGTGCTAGGATTACAGGCGCCCAGCCCTGCTTTGCTTTCTTTCATCTACATTTAGTGTTGCCTTGCCAAGTTATTGAAAACAGGGGCCGGAGCAGGAGTGAGTGATACTGGAAATGGATCATCACTCACCCCTGCAGCCGAGGATCAGCCCAGGCCCTGCCGCTCTCCCAAGCTCATCATGGCCTTGACAGTAGACCTCGTGGTAGTTTTTAATCTCGTGTTTCTTTTCTGGTCTGTCTCTGTGTCATCAGGTACAAACTGGCTGGAGGGGAAATGCTAGCCGCAGTGGAGCTGTGTTCAGCATGAAAGATCAGTATCTGGCTTCCCTCTGATTTATAGCTTTTTTTCCCCCTTTCTTTCTAGAATATGTCTGTGCTGGAGAATCACCACTGGCGATCTACGATTGGCATGCTTCGAGAATCAAGGCTTCTTGCTCACTTGCCGAAGGAAATGACGTAAGTGCGGCCAAGATAAAACACACTGATGTGCACACAGTAAAGATAAGCCGCTTTCTCTAGGGCATGCCTGGGACCCCCTGCATGAATGGCAAGCAGCCAGCCGGCTGTGCTTCCTGCCTGCACTGGGATGTCCGTCTATCAGAAGAGATTTGGTGTTGGTTACAGCAACCCAGAAACCAGAATCCCTCCGTGTGCTTTGAAAGGGCCTTGGACAGTCAGTGACCTGCAGTCAGGAAAAGGGATAATAAACAGCTCTCAGTTTTCACACTCTTTGGCATCAACACTCTGCTCTGCCAAATTCCCGTCCTTTAAGTTAGCAAAATTGTCCTCCCATGTAGATCCAAATAATAAATATTTGTCAAGAAGGAATGTAGGAGTTCTCAAGCTAGATTTAAAACTAGTCCAGTAAAGTGTGTTTTGTAATTGCCAGTCTTAGCAAAATCAGAAGTCAGAAATTCTTTTCTAAAGTGTCATTTGTTAAGTAATTGAATTGATCCCAGCAGTTTTTTCACAATTAATTTGCCTATGTCTCTTGTGCTTTAAACAGAAGGAGAAACACTAGTTTCCTGGTTCACAGTTCGTCAGCCCCTTTGTGCAGGCCAAGTCCTACCAAACCCAAGGCCATTGCCTCATTTTCCTCATGGCCCCAAGTTAGCTGCTACCTTGTGTTCCAAAACCATTACAAACTGCAATCCGTTTAATGAAAATGTGCAGAATTCAAGCCACCCAGGTGAAAGGAGTAAATAAATTGCTATATCCTTCTTAATGGCAGGTACATATGTAACTTGAGGTCAAGGACCAAGTGATATCTCCCCATAAAACAGGCAGTATGCTCCGGGGTTGTATGTTTATTCTTGGCCCTCAGATACTATCTCATGCAGTTTCCTAGCACCCAAAGGAATGTGGAATTTGCAGGAGGAACTTCAGTTCTGATAACTTTTTATCCCAGAACTAAATAAAACCAGTCCTCATGCATGGAGCAAAAACCTGTGCCTTTCACTAGAATAATAAATTTAAAGATTTAAAGGATTTAAAGATTTAAAGGATTAAATGCAAAAAGAACTAAAAACTAAAGCAAGAAATCAAGTGAGAAGGAGAAAAGAGGAGGTAAGTGGGAGGGACAAATTAAAAAAAGAAAAAAAGAGAAGAAAAGGAAGAATAGTGAGGACAGAAAAGAAGAAAATGCAAGAAAAATGGGAGGAAGGGACTCGGGCGGCCAGATTTGTCCCCTTTAATGCTCACATTCATCCTGTTCGTTGCTCGGCTAGTATTCATTTCCTAAAATACTCCTTTCATCTCTATGGATTCCAAATTAAAATACCGTAATTTTTTAAGTCACTTTGTGGAACACAGTGTTATAAATTGCTTTTGCTAGAGTAATTGTTATGTAATAATATATGCAAAAGGACTTCATAACAAAAGCTTTCATCATCATTATTATGCCAGGAATTGCATCATCCTCGGGTAACTGCTTTAAAGTCATTTTTCTGATTTTTTAAAAGTAAGACAGGTTAATCATAGAAACTAAGAAAAACTCAGAAAAGTATTAGTTTGAACCTTATGAAGTTGCTATTTTTGAGGGTCAAAAACCATAGAATATTGGCAGTTTCATATGGTTCAACCTGATATGAAGAAAAAACCTAAAATTACTGGTAATCCTGCCATCCGGGAATAATTCATGTTAACCTGGCTGGTATATTTCCTTTCAGACTTTTTTCAATTCAACGGTATTTTAACAAAATGGGAGACTTATCTTGTAGTTATGTCCTGATATTTTTCATTTGATATAGAGGGTTTTTTCCATATCATTAAACGTGCTACTTAAATTAAAATCAGTTTAGTGGCTATATGGCATTACTGTGCCAAAATCTATGCAACTATTGCTTATCATTGGGAATTTAGATAGTTTCCAAATTTTTGCCATTATTTATGCTCGACAAGCATTCTTAAACGTAAATTTTTATCCCAAACTCCAATACTCTATTTTCTCAGAATATGTTCATGGATAGAAATTATTATTCAGAAAGGTCTGAATTTTTAACATCCTTGTTGTATATTATCAAGTGGTTGTTTCAAAAATTTATATCTACCTGCATTCCTATTGTTGGGTTATAAGAAAATGTACCAATGCACCATTACCATAACTGTTCTATCTTTATTATCTTTTTTAAACATTTTCAAATTTGACACATATATGTGAGCATATATATGTATATAGAGAGAAATAGAGGTTTTCATTGAATTAGTATGCATCATTTAATTACAAGTAAGATTGAAATTTTTCATATATTTACTGGGCATTGCTATTTCTTTAGAAAACAAATTTTTATATTTGGTCTTTTCCTATCAGTGTTATTCATTTGTAAGAACTCTTTGTATATTAACTACAGTAACCGTTTGTTATATGTCTTAAATATTACTTGATGTTTTTATTTACCTTTTAATTTGATTCAAGAAACATTTCACCTAACCAAAATAGTTATATTTCTGATTATAAATTTAATAAATTCATATTTTTAAATAATTTATAAATATTAAGAAGCATAAAGGATAAAATAAAAATCACCCATAATCCTACTACACATTTTTCCAATTTATTTTCTATGACCATAGAGATCATGCTTTACCTGCTTTGTATCCTGATTTTAACATAATAATAAAACACATTTTTCTATGTCAAAAAATATAGCTGTATACCATATTTGATAATTACATAATATTAATGTATCATGGTTTATTTAACTAATCTCCTTATAAATTTTTGTGATTATTTTTTCCCTAAAATGTTTCATTATTGTAAACAATAGAATAAGCATCTATGTAACACATATCTTTACTAACATGTTAATAGAGATTTATAGATAAACTGTTGGTCAAATTATTCATGTTCATCAAATCCTTTTAAGACTAAGTCCTAAATTATCCTCCAGAAACACTGCACTAGTTTACACTCTCACTAACAGAGAGGAGTGGAATCATTTTCTCCATACCATCAGCAACATTAAGTATTACAGTCATTCATTAATTCAGGGAATTATTTAATAGTTAATTTTAATCCTTACCAATAAACATGGGGAAGTAGCATCATATAGCTGTTTTAATTTTCTTTTGGTTATACTAAGAATATTTAATATCACTTGATATTTTGGGAGTAGTTTGTATTTCTTTTGTGAATTCCCTGCTTTGTGTAATTATTTTTAATGTTCAGAAGTGAATTAAAGATGTATGTGTGGCTTAAAAAATGTGGATGGTGAGATTATGAACCTTTTATAATGTAATGTAGGAGAATTTTTTCATCAGAGCTGGGAAGGATTCTTAAATAGGAGAAAAATTTAAACTAACCATAAATAAAAAGATTTTTAGATTAAGCTACCTTAAAAATTAAGACTTCCTTTTATCAATAGACATCATAAAGAAAATGAAAAGACAAACCAGAGTGAGAGAAGATATTTACAACATGTAATTGACAAAGGACCAGTATTTAAAATATGTAAAGAACTCTTAGAATCAATAAGAAAAAGGGAGACGACCCAATAGAACAATAAGTAAAGACTGGAATAGAAACTTCATAAAAAATACAAATGGCCAATAAACACATGAAAATACATCCAACCTCATTAGTAATTAAAGAATTCATATTAAAGCCACAATGAGTTGTATGACATACTCATCAGGTTGGCAAAAAATGTAAAGAATAAGAATATAGAGCAATGAGCATCTCATCTGTTACTGCTGGGAGGGTAAATTTCTGAAATCATTTTGAAAATAATTGGCAACATCTATTAAATAGAAGATAAACATAACCTGTGATCCAGTTATTTAATTCCTAGATACAGACCCTAGGGAAACTTTTACACATGTATAATGGAGTTATACAAGGATGTTTATTGTGGCATTTTTCATAGTAGCCAAAAACTAGAAACAACTCAAGTTACCATCAAAAGCAGAACAGATAAACACATCGTAGCATCTTCCTTCAATGGATACAATATAATAATGAAAATGAATAACTACAGCCTTCACATCAACCTGGATGAATTTCAAAAACATAATGTTAAGCTAAAGAAGCAAGTTGCAAACTAATACATACCATATAACTTAAAATTAAACCATATTGCTTAGACACGTATGCACAGGTGATAAAATTATAAGTAGCAAGAAAATGATTAAAATAGACCGAAAGAGTGGTTACTTCAGGGATTGAAGGGAGCGGGATTGTGGTGAGACAGGCAATGGGGACTTTCTGGTGCAGGCAGATGTTCTTTCTGGTGCAGGCAGATGTTCTTGATCTTGATTATGGGATGTTCATCTTCTATATGTGTACACATGCTCCAAGGTGAATTTTAAAAGTAATTATGGATCTTTCCTTCCATTGATTACTTTCTAAATGTGAGGTAAAGCTCTAACTTGCTTTATTTTTCCAAAATATCTCTCTCTCCCTGTACCCTTTGTTGACTAGCCTATCTCTGATCCACTAGTTTGTAATGGCATCCTAATCACCCCCCCTTTTTTTTTTCAAGTTCCAGCATCTCTTTCTGGCTGATCTATTCTGTTCCGTTGATGGATCTTTCCATCCCATTCACTATTACTCCCATCGTGACTATTTCTATTATTTTGCATTTTCTCTCTCCATGCAAATCTTAATGTTTGAACTGGTTTGAACTCTCTAAAGCACAACCCAAACTCCTGTGATTCTGCGAGTCTTTTTGTGTCCTCCTCCTTAAAGCATGCATTAGTTTTTCTACCCCTAGGAACCATGGAAATGTATAAGCTACCACAACTTTGTTCTCCCAAAGTTTCAATCACTCTGCACAGCTCTTGGCATGCCTCCTGTCCAAGGACAGAACTGACAGTGGGAGAGAGACTCACTCGTGGGCTGTGAGGGGCTGGGACCCTGTGTGATAAACAGAATCAGAGGCAGAAACGAGAGTACCAGCCCCCTGATGTTGAGAGAATGAATCATCCTCCTCAAAGGGATTTGCTTTCTGTGTGTGTGTTTTTCTCTTTCATTCCTGTGGATGCAGACAGGATATTGAACAGCAGCTGGGCTCCTTGATCTTGGCAACAGACATCAACAGGCAGAATGAATTTTTGACCAGATTGAAAGGCCACCTCCACAATAAAGATTTAAGACTGGAGGATGCACACGACAGGCACTTTATGCTTCAGGTAAACAAGAACAACTACAACAACTGACCGCCATTATCCTTGCTGAGTAAAAATACTTAGGGATATAATCAATAATTTTAGCACATTTGAGGAGTTATCTCCGTGGTGTAAGTTAAAGCAGTGACCTATTTTATTAAAAGCTTTGAGATGCACAAAATTTTTAAATGGCTTACAAGCAAGCAAAATCTGGGTTTCAAGTCAGCAAGTTGACTTGATATCTCATTTTTCTTTGTTCGCGGTAACTGTTTGACCATGGAGTAGCCACACTGGATCACCACATTTTGTGGCTTGCTGTGAAATTGACCACTATGATACCTGTACAATTTTAAAAGACTGTTTCTGTAACACAAAAATTTTACGTTAACTACAGTTCAAACAAAAATTGAAAAACAAGTGGACTTCCTTTACCTAAAATATATTTAATCGAACCCTGTTTTACTTACTTTTACTACCTAAACTATTTTCATGTAAGGCTCAAACATGTTTATCTAGTCTTACCATTTTTGGCAGCAATAAATACATTATTTTAAGTTGAATTGAATTGAATTGGATCAGATCAAGCCCAACCCTTTCTGCTTTACTCTACGACAAGGAGCCAGCCACTGGTACAGGTTTTTTTGTTTGTTTGTTCCAGGTATACATGCTGCCCTCTGTAGCTGTCCAAAGTGTTCCATCCTTGCTAGGAAATACCTTACTCCCAGGTGTAGAACTATGATCCCCTCCTCCTTTCTCCCCAAACTAGTCTTCTAGTCTCTGAGTGCCACAAAGATCAACCAGGTGTCTGATCTGAGTGACTTAAGCCAAGTTGTTAAGTAGTTGAAAGATTGGGCCTTGAACACTTACATTTCCAAAGGAAGGCTTACTAATCAAATGACTCCCTCAAGGCGGAACCTGGAAGGGACTTCTGCCTCTTACCTACTCCAACATGTACTGGTACCCTCATTAACCAGGAAATAAATGTAAACAACCAAACGTGCAGCTTAAGATGATCCAAGGCTCTTCCAGACCCCACCATTGCTAGCTGTTCTGTGATCCCAAGGAATTGGGTCAAAACAATGGACATTACTGGTGGGCGGGTCTCTTGGCAGCAGTTGGTGGTTAAAAGGGAGAAGCAACTTCTCTGGAAATTCAAGGTTACCCTCCTAGGGTCATCATCACTGACAAAAGCTGACATCCCAGATCCAAACCGATGTGAGTCTAGCCACAAAGGCCCTGATTTAGCTGTGCAAACAAAATGCTCCTAGGCTTGATATGATTTAGCTGCCTGGCTGGCAGTCTGAGCTTACACACACAAACACAGATGCATAAATGCCTACACACAAAATGTAAGTGATGTACGGAGTCAGTCAAGGTGGCTACTGTGAGAGTGAGGCCCCGATGATCTCACCTGAGCCTGGCGAGGGGGCCCCTGCAGCCTCCCTGCCTGTGAGGGGTGGGGCAGCAGAAGGAGCCAGGCCGTGGCTTTCCTTGGCCTGCCCACCCAAGTCTCCTCCAGGAAGCTCCATGTCCTTGGACTGTGGCTCTTCCCTCCTTCTCACTGCTGTAAAGCCAGCGTTCTGAACGAAGGCTTTGTGTGGAGGTGAATAAGTGCTCTTTCCTGCAGAGGCATGTCAGAGAGGCCCTCTGTAAATATGGGCCTGGTACCACGAGGCAGACTAGCGGGCTTCACAGCCCCTTTGGCTCGGGGTGCATTTGCAACTGAAGGAGCATCCTCTGACAGCCTCTCCCTGCCCTGTCATTTCTCAGATCGCCTTGAAGTGCGCTGACATTTGCAATCCTTGTAGAATCTGGGAGATGAGCAAGCAATGGAGTGAAAGGGTCTGTGAAGAATTCTACAGGCAAGGTCAGTAGTGATCCAACAGCTGAGATTTCACTGCCCCTTCTTCTTGCAGGCTTTTATCCTAATAAAACAGGAAGTGGCTAATCTATCATGACATTTGTTCTTTCGTCAACTCTTATTATCCTAACCTTTCTCTTTAACTCTCTTGCAAACCACCAACCCTTTTTTGGAAAAAAATCTAAAAATAAATAATGTTGACTTATTACAGAAACAGGTAGTAATGAGGCACCATAAAAACGGGCCAAAGTGGGACATAAATCTATATGGCTTTCCTTTGTGTATATACCAGTGCGAGGGACAGTTTGATTTTTACTCTGACCTTCATTTTAACGAGCTGAGCGCAGCCTAAGCGCTAAATGCTGTTTGAGGTCAGTGTTTTCCACTCTGACAGAAGGACTTGGACTCCTTTTGTGTTCCTTCTCCTCGCTTTCTTAAAGTTAATAATGAAATTGGACCCCGCTGACCAAAAATTGAGTTCATCCTTTCCAATCGAGTTTCCACAGTGAGGTAGAGAATTTTGCTGTAAAAAGACAAATGGCCCTGAATTGGGGTGTAATTTTAAAAAGATTACCCTCATTCAGAAATAAGGCAATGAATTAGCAAGCAGGACCTTGACATTGGGTGGGATATCGGCCTTTAAATACAGCCTTGTTTCTTCAGGCTTGGTTTCAATGTCCAGGATGTTTGTTCGGGCATCAGCGGTGCCCTCATGCTAGTGACAGGATCAGGTTTGAGAGGCTGAGAACAAATAAAGCTTGAAGTGTCCCACATACCAGCTCTGTGGGGAGGTCAAATAGCAACAGTGAGCCTTTTGGAGGAGCCTCCATTGATTGAAAGATGTGTCAATGACACCGTGACGGCCCCAAAAACAGAAAAAGAATGGATTGAGTTCATGTGGGGCCAGAAGGTTCACTGTCTTTTTCTCTCAAAATAAAAGTGCTCACGTAATTCCTACAGCTCTGTGTAATTTCACTTGAATTGAGCGTGAGTGGTTAGAAATCTAAAGATCTGTTCCAGTTATCCATGATATAAAATCTCCACTGAGGGCAAAACAAAAGGACATATGGTGAAATCAGAGCAAGGAGGTTCTGAATTAGAAATAATACTTTCTTTACTGTGTGATTCGTAAAATATTGAAACAGCACAGTGAGAGAGGGACTAGGATCTCCATTCTCAGAAGTCAGACAATGGGACCGAGAGAAGATTCTGTCCTTTCCCACCTGGTTTTAACTCAGTCATACGCTACTGTGGGTATCAACTACAGTCTGAACCTTTCATTTACTCACCTCGCACCTTATTTGGATTCTGAGCAACTAGGGGCAGGGACTTGGGGCATGTCACTTGGGAAGACAGTTAAGACCCACAGAGTTAGTAAATCAAAGTTGTTAACTAAGTAAATGGCATCAACCAAGAAGGTTCACCTATAAGGCCTCTTTGCAAAAATTTGCTGTTGTCTTAATGATATATGCATGTGCAGCATTATAAGATGGAAAAACCTAGAACATCTGTAACTCTGATCACTGAAGATGAGCTTCTACGCACTTTTCTCTGGCATGTCTCCTGGCAGAGGAAGGAGACTAGAACGGGCAGATAGAGTTCTTTTGATTTAATAACCTTATGGTCTAGCAGAAGTTCTGCCCATTTTATTAATAAGAGGAGAAGACCAGACTCTCTGGTCATCCAAACTGCCTGTCCTCCCTAATGAATTATTTTTTTAATTCTTTAAGGATGACTTGTATCATTCTGATTAAACTTATCCTGGCTTTCAGTTTAAGATTTGAACTAAAATCTCAGCTCATTCCAACCTCCTCCTGGCAGGCAGGCTTCCACCAACTACTGACAGTCCCGGACAAAGTATCTTTAATATGATTTATGATGTTGAGCAAAGAAAAACCCTTACAATCAAGACTGAGTGCATAGGGAGAAAGGAAGATGAGATTCCATGAATTAGGGAAACTGTTACATCCTCAGAACAGAGATTATGATTCCAAACACCCTCCGCCAACCCCAACATCTTAAAAAAGTAGAATTTCTGTCCCCCGATAATGACAGATTGATGTTGTCTCAATCAACCTAGTTTCCCAGAAGCTTTTATTGAACATCTGCTTCCAGCCTCATCTAATCCTCAGCAAAACTGTGATTTTCCTATGTACAAAGCCCCAGTGAGGATGTTATGATGGATACACAGAAGTACAGTCCGTTTATGCTTTGTACTCTCAAAATAGTACTCAGTAAAGTTTCTGGAGGAAAGAAACTATGCGATTTTCCTCTTCGTATTCTCTACATTGATTAGCAAAGTATCTGAAACATATAAGCGCTTTATAAACTTTGTTGAATGAATGAACAAATGATCTGATTGGAAGACCTCCAGTGGCAGAGGCCATAGGAGAAGATCTGACGCTGAGCACGGTGGGATCTGAGCTAGGTGCTGAGGATGTGTCCTGTTCCACACTTTCCAGTAAGGGGCTGAGGATGTGTCCTGTTCCACACTTTCCAGTAAGGAAGCCACGAGGCACATGGGGCCAGTTAAAGTTAAATGAATTAAAATTTAATAAAATGTAAATTGTAGCATCTCAGTGTTATTGATCATATTTCGAGGGGCTACCATAGTAGGCAATGCAGAGAACCTCTCCATCATTGCAGAAAGTCCTGTTGGACAGCACCAGCCTAGACACAGGGAACTAGGAAAGCACCGAGGTAGGGACGCACCCTGCTGTGTAGACCAGTTTGGTCTCATAGAAGGTGGAAACAAGAGGAGGTGGCACCTCCTGGACACAAGGCTAAAATAGAGAACGTGACAATGGAACCCTTCTTAGAAAGTGCATTTAAGGCAATGTATATAGTTGAAGTGGAAGAAAAACTGGAAGAAGAAAACTAGCTAAGAAGCAAAAACAAAGAATGAATTATTATGAAACAAAACCAAGGTCAGGTAGGATGAAAAGGGGGAAATAAGGTATTCCAGAAGAGGAAGAAACAGGATTGATGCCTCAAGATGGAGGGTGGAGAGAAGGGAGAAATCAAAGGTGACTCCTCCAAAGTGTTGACAGAAATATGGAGGTGAGAAGCAGCAGCAGCTTTGGGAAAATCTATTTGAATAATAAATTGTGTCCTGCCCTCCCTGAGAGGGTCATAATCACCTGGACTTGGAGAGCCAATGCAGCAGGCTTCCCTGAACTCCTCAGGTTGATCAGAGCAATTTCCTTTCATCAGTCTTGAAAATCACCACGGCACAAGAGACCACAGGAGCCATGGTTACAGTTTTAAAGAAAATGACAGAAGTGTGGCCTATCTGGGATTCTAGTTCAGTGGTTAAGTGGAAACTTCCTGAAGCCAAACCTCCTAGGTTGGAATCCAGGCTTCCCACTTTCCTACCTGTGTACCTTCCCTGTGTTTCAATTTCCTCATGTGTCAAATGGAGACTATAATGAGGTTGTTATAATGATTAAATTAATTAACATAAGTAAGATGCTTAGAACAGTGCCTGGCACATAGTAAGTAAGCACTATATAAATGTTACATTTTTATCTCTTCTAGTGTAAGGGAACCATGAACCTAGCTAACGTTTCTGAGCACTAGCTTCTCCACTGATTAATCAGATTGTTTTTTCTAACACAAAAGCTACCCATGACTTTTTACCCTCAGGAAGGGCTGATAAAAGTATTTTGATAAAGCTTTGCATGATGCATTTCTCCTTTGGTCTTCTAGCTGATAAAGGTATTAAAAAGAAATATCATTCTAACCTTTATACTTTTTTTACCCTTCGATTACAATAGGTAAATTCTAAAGAATCAGAACGAAAGATATCAGACTCATATTTCTGATTAAGTTTGTAGCTACAGACTGAGATGCTGCTCAAATGAGATCTTTCTAGTCCTTCTACCCCATTTCCTCCCTACTCATTATTCCTGGTTGTCCTCAGGTGAAACCAGACTAGGGTCAGGCAGCGTGAAAGCAGGAAAGGGGGTGGGGGGAGGATAAAACCTGTGTTCTTAACCTGTAACTTAAAGACAGAACTTCCATTTCATGTTAGGAAATTTCCCGTTGGTTGTTTTCTTATTTTTATAGATCTTGTTCAAAAGTTTACTCTTGTCTCAGAGCACATCTTTTTACAATGAGCCTATTATAAATGGCCAGGGGCACTCTGGTATTTTAAATCTTCATGGAAGCTACCAGAGTAAGGCAGAACAAGTCAATGCTAAAGGGTTCGTAATGATAACATGATAGGGAACATAAATTCCCAAAATAACTTCTGCCAACTAGGTCATTAAAACTATTAATACTCACTTTATAAATTCTAGATTACCAATGTGCTTCTTTTTCTTCCATGTTAGGTGAACTTGAACAGAAATTTGAACTGGAAATCAGTCCTCTTTGTAATCAACAGAAAGATTCAATCCCCAGTATACAAATTGGTGAGTTGGATTCAATGTCAATTTTAAATGAATAGTTTGGGCACCTCTTATAGGAATCACAAAGAAAAGAAGATCTACACCCAGCTTTTGAAAGATCAGCACTGGAGGTTTAATCAATGTCCCTTTGACTGGCTGAATCCAGACAAACACTTTAATTATGACTAGTCTACTAGGTAATTTCCAACTGAGAAATTGTGAAAAATAGTATAAAAGCTTTGTTACCGGTTAAAGTGTGATGTCAGTGCATTCAGAATAATTTTTACTTTATCTAACCGAGTTATGCATAAGATCATTAAGCAAATCAAAATGCAGAAATTTTAGACACTTGAGTGGAGGAAATAGTTTTGCTCTGGTAAGAATTTCTATCACAACTTAAAACACTCCACCAATTCCATCTACATGTAAAGCAAGCCTTTCCTTTCCATGCAGTTCCCTTCCACTGAAACAAAACTCAGAACTTTAACTCTTTTCCTTATAAGCTCTGGCTCTGACATGTACCAGTTCATATTTTTTATCTGTTTGCACAAACTTCAGACAACTGAATGCAATCACTGTGCTACAGCCCTCTGCAACGCTCACGGTTTAACAGGAGGAAAGGGTGCATCCGAAAAGATAAACTGAAAATTAAGAAAACCTGAGCAAGTTAGAATGCTATACTTACAATCACTGAGGGTTAAATCTAATCCACGGTCTCCAAAAGGTGTCATAAAGTCATCCTTTGTGGGACAAAATAAATCTAGCTACAATAATTTGAATGGAATATATGAATATTAAAATAGGTGTGTTGGAACTATGAGATTATTGGGCATTCATTTTTTTCCAAATTGTCCTTAATATTGTTATGTTGTCTTCACAATTAAACCAATTCCTCCACCCCAGAGTAGGGGAGGGTAATAAAAGAAAAATAGAACCCAGGGACGATGATGATTCAGAATTGCTGGGGAGTTTGGAGGTGGGAGCAGCAGCAACAGAAATCAGCCTCAGCCTCAGCTTCGTTGGACCCAGTTCTGTCCTATTAGTGGCTTTAGGTGTGGAGGTTCTGCAGATGTGATTCAAAATTAGACGCTGACCAAAGTCCTAATCCTGAGACTTACTATATTAAGCTCTGGCTGGAAAGAAATTTGCTAGGCAACTGTTAATGACATTTTGGACCCCTCAAACCAAAGCATTCACACTGTTAAGCACACAACCTGGATTTGCAAGACAGACCTGATTTCAGAGATTCTGTCCTATTGTTGTCATGAGAACACACTTATTTTGTCAGATATGTCCTGATTTTCAGCTCAGAAAAATGTGGTTGCCATAGATACCTCTTTTAAAAATGGGATGGGAGTTGAGTAAATAGAGAAATCCCACGGATGCTACACCAACACACCAATAATAGAGAGAAAGAGAAGGTGATTATAAAACAATTCAGCACATAAATCTTTTTCTACCTGTGTTCCACATCTGCCAGCTCTTAAAGGTTCAGGGTTGGGAAGTATGGTGGCGTGTTAGATCGGGCTAAGCTGGAAAAACCCAAAGAGTTAAACAGAGTCTGATGGATGCTGCAGGCTTTAGCCCCCCAAGACAACAATTTTTCTAGTGGGTCTTAAGTAATGCAGCTATTTCCTCTGTCCTGCCTCCCTCTGAGTGAAAATCTTCCCTCTCTTTTTCCTTTCTCAATCCAAAATGAGAATTTTCTGAGTGCCTTTCTCAGGCTTAGATCTGATTTTCTATTTAACTAATTCATATTTACCCAAGTGGAACTAGGGCTTGATATCCCCTTTCTTCATGCTCTCCTCCCCTCTCTCCACCAAATTCCGAATTTCAAAAAGAAAGTATGAAACCAAATGAATCTCTAATTGGTGGAATCTATAGAAAGCTGAAGAGAAAGAGGATGGCCTTCAATCCTTGTCGACTGTGAGGCCAGGACTGTGAGGCCACCACTCCTCCCTGTCCCCACTCCCACCCCTCCAGAGGGACAATTCCCAGCCAAATCAGCTCATCCCTTGAGGACAGAGGTGGGCACCACACACCGCTGGAACAGGTTCCCCACCCTGAGGATGCAGAAGCCTTCCTTCATTTGGAAACCTGCCACATGGTGTCTATTCAGCCCTTAAAATCGCTTTCCTAGCTAGCATCACAAGTCTTTATATGTCTGACAAGTATAAATACAGATGTATAACGCCAGGGTAACTTCAGGAAGAAAATAAGTTGATTTTTTAAGTGTTAGATTTATAAAATGTTGGCTTTGCAACCTTTTTAAACTTAGATACACTTGACAAATATTCACCCTTTGAACTTTAGAATAATATAATTTTGCAAACTATCTTTTTAGATATCTAATTTCTTTTAAATTGAATAATATTAGAAATTAGATACGGAGATTGTGAAGGAGTAAAAACATTCAAGAACAGCAAGCAAAATGTGACATCCTTACTTGCTGACTCCCTAGATAACCTTATCAAAATGCCAAATACAGACATAAAGTCACTGGCTTAGCTTTCCTTCTCAGGTTCATGTTCTCTAAAACAATCTCATGATATTTAAATCATATTTCACATAAGATGAGATCATGCAGAAACATGCGATAACATTTTGCATTGTTGCATCTTTTTCCACCTCTATAGTATCCTCAAAGGCCAAGTGCCAGTTATTTGTCCAGAAAAAAAAAAAAGATCAAATCAAGCCTATAATTCACATGCCTATAAACATACAGGGTTAGTTGTTGGAAATTTTTGTTATGCTGAAAAACATTTGCCTTTTCTCTCCATCTCTACATTTCAAGAAAATAGAATTAAAAACCTAAATAACTCCAAGTTTGTGATGATTCCAACAATTCTGGCCTAGGTTGAAAGTTATCTTTGCTTAACAAATCATGTCTAATGTAGAAAGCACATTAACAGCAAAACTGATTAGAAAACAGCAAATCTTAAATATTTAAGAGAACAGACACACTAACAAAGAAGTCTAATATCAAAAAATCTTGTCTAGTCATTAAAGTAGGACTTCAAGACAGGTAAACATCTGTATTGAAAATGAATTTTATTTAAACTGAGTTGTTTGATATAACTGAACACATGATACGGCTATAAAATGATAATCTTGGGGAGAAAAAAGTATCCTATAGGGTAAGTGTACGAATTCTTCAGATGGTCTGGGTGAGATGTCCCTTCCTGACATCATGGGCTCTTTCCTCTCCTTCCCCTCTTGCCTTCCTTAGTTCCAGCAGACTTCTTTTTCTTTACTTTTTTACTTGCGTGTCTTTCTCCCTCTGCAAATAATAACAGCCAATACTTATTGTGTGTTCAGTATGTGCCAGGAGCTTTCCAAACTTGTTTTTACATATGCTAAGACATTTAATTGTCAGGACAATGCTATGGGTTTAGTGCTCTCTTTAGCTCCTTTTTCCAAATGAGGAAACTGAGGCACGAAGAGGTTAAGTGATGAGCCCAAGGTGACACATTTTATGCTCCTAGACTGAAGACAGTGACTCTATCTCGTTTGCCTTCATATCCGGAGAGCGGAGTACGCAGCGGGTGCCCAGTGGTGTTTGTGAGGGAGAAGTGAGTGGGTTTCCTGCCCTTTGGTGATGACTCTGGCCTTGTGCGTTCCAGGTTTCATGACCTACATCGTGGAGCCGCTCTTCCGGGAATGGGCCCGTTTCACCGGGAACAGCCCGCTGTCGGAGAACATGCTGAGCCACCTGGCACACAACAAAGCCCAGTGGAAGAGCCTGTCGCCCAGGCAGCGCAGGAGCAGGGGCAGTAGTGGCAGCGGCCCCGACTACGACCACGCAGGCCCCGGGACTGAGAATGAGGCACAGACTGCGACGGAAGGCGACACCCCATAGGGGGCCTGGCCCCCTCTCTGAGGAAGGCCTGTAGTCTGGGTTGTGGCCTGGGGCTCTTTGAATGCCACCCTCCTTCCACTCACCTGCCTCCCCTCCTTTCTACAAGTGTACAGAAGCCATCTGTCACCTCAGCGTTGGCTGCCGATAGGAGCCACTCCATTCAGTGACGTGGGCACTGATCCCACGGGCAGGGCGCCCCCGGGAGAAGACTGGGAGTGAGAAAGAGGTGCTTCTGCCATGTCCCTCGTAGCCCTGGGTCACACTGTGACAGGCAGCAGTCCCCAAGTCCAGAGCACTTTCTTGTTGGCCATCTGACTGCTGATCTGCATGACAAAAACACCAGCATATTGGGAACCCCAAGGATATTGGTCTTACGTGCAAGAGCACAAATGAGAGCGTGAGAGAAAGTACCTTCTATTTTAATAATAATTATTATAAAAATAATAATGAATCTTTTTAACTTTTGTATTTTATGCAGCAGACAATGGATCTAAAACTTTGGACTAAGATTACTCAATGTACCCAAACTTGAACAAGGGGTTCATTGTTTTGTTATGGACTTTATGCCACTTTGGGGCAGAGATTTGGCATCTTCTCGATTTAAGAAACCACGTTTCCTACCCGACCCGAGGGGAAGGTGCTGTACAGTTCATTCCTTCGCACCGTCAGCCGACCTGTCTATAATGGATTCAGTGACATGTTTATATTCACACATGTACATTTCCTGTAAATACCAAGCGCTACTGATTCCCATGCCAAAATACATGAGTATTATGGGATTGCTACCTGTATAAACAATGGCACTGTGAACAGAATACTGTTAGTTTTAATACAAGAGAATGCATTTGTAAATATGGTATAGAGTTTATTAATATACTATTGTTTGCAGATAAAGGCCTTAACTTTAAACATCCTTCATCTTCTGAAAGCTGCCCAATTTAGATCCTCACGGATACCTTTCTGAACTGCCATCCCATGTCCATCTTTATGTTTTCCAGCTAAGGTCACAAACCAAAACTGAATAAAGTCCGAGGAAACATTTTGGAAACTTCGCACGCATTCCGCTTGAGACCATAGTGTTGAGTCTATGGCGCTGAGCATCGTTCCCTTAGATTAAAGAGACCCTTCAGCGAGTCCGAATCAGTCACTTTTCAACACAGCAGCGGTGTTGTAACAAGCCAGCTGATAAGCTTGTGTTTTTGTGACTCTTGTGGAACGTGGTGGTGCGTCAGCCTCACAGCAGACTTAGCAGGTCTCGAGAACCTTCTATGGCCCTGCCATCTACCCATGAGGGGATTCCCTGCTCCCACCCCACACATTTGTCTGTTCTGGCTGCAGTACCAAAGGGCCTTTGGTTTACGGTTGTCGTGCATTTCTTTGGTGTTAACAGTAACTGGATTTTTCTTTTTTCTTAACTTCATGTGAACAACTACCCAACTGTTTAGCTGAAGTTAATATTATTTAAGTCAAGAAAATACTTCAGTTTTATGGCAGACTTTACCTTCCTGGCAGGTCATTGTGGTTAATTATGGCTCTAGCTGGCAGTGTCACCTTGGAATTTTGTTGCCATTTTTTTCTGCAGACACTTGGCCGTGAAATCGGTTCGTTACCGCACTCTTCTCCAGGCTGCTCCGCGCTGTGCTTTGAACCTTTTCGTTAGAAGTTTTAACTTAACTGATGTTAGACAGAAATTGTTGATGCCCCTTTCTTTTTGCCTTCAACTGTGTGGTAGTGGGAGAACGATTGTTTCCGCCACTATCAGCTATTTCTCCAACTGATAGAATAACAGGGGGTTCTCATTTCCTGAGTGCAACTGGTCTGGGTTTTTTTCCTCCTGACATACAAATGAAATGTCAAAAATTTGCCTGGCCCATAATAAGCTCCTATAGAGAGACTGAGGCTTGCAGAATTAAGGTTTAGGGGAAATTTTGGAAAGTTGGTTCTATTTTCATTAAAGTAGGCGAGATTGTCAGATGGTGCTGAAGAAAGTGTGAGGTGTGAAGATCTTATGAATCGGGTGACTGATAAGTTGAAATTGATATGGGTAAGAAGGGAGGTCGTGGAAACTAAACACTAACTTTTTTTTCTATAATAACTATGAACTGACAAATGCTTCTATGTCGTTTTAATATTCTGAAGCTCACAGCTTGGCAAGGCCCCAAAAGAGAATACGTTGGGTGTTTCCAAACCTCTCTTACTCTGATGATGCAGAGAGGGCCTTTGAGTAGTCTATTTTTGATGTATGTGGAATCTAATCAAGGAAAGCAATTGCTGGGGACAAGAAAGTAGAGACAGGAAAGGAGATACTATTTTAGCTAATGGGGCCTCTACCTTGAGTCTAGGAAATGGGCTTTGTTTAAATTACAAATATAATTTAAATTTATAAGATTGGGATGTCCTTCGGAGTTCCAAGTTTAGAGGGCAAAAATGTTTATGTTACAATGAGGACTTGAAGAAGAGCTCACAGAGAAAACTACCGAATAGCCTGAGGTGGAGCCTATGAAGTCACTACAGCTACAGTAAAAATCTGAAGTAAAACGAGAGGTGATGCGTAAACTGGATGCATCTGTCTCCTTCATTCTACTGTCTGGAGATTTCTTGAGTTCCTCACTTGTTGGCAAACAAAACAACAACAACAAAAAAAAAAGATGTGAAAAATTCTTTTCTCTTGGCCTACTAGTTACTCTCTTGCAATATTTCAATAGTTCAATTACTAGTTAAGACACAGCTATTGGATCATCTATGGATTTTATCTTTACAACCTTATTCTCCTAGTCCACACACCACCTGGAATTGATGTACCAAGTTTGTACCAAAGGGCTATTTTTAGTAAGCTAAAGGTAAAGTTAAGATCAAATTAAGACGGAGAGAAAATATCACTGCCAGACCTGATAGGCAAAGCCTGCTTTCCTTTTAATAGCAGCAATGAATAGTCAGGACCTTATTTGTGAAACCCTGACCTACCCATAACTCCCTGCTAGGCTAAAAACCAAGCTCTGTTTCTCCCTGCTTCTGGCTTCCCACAAAGGGATTTGGAGTGTGTCCTGCAACCCCGTCTTCAGATAATGCTTCCTACAAAACACAGACTTGTTTTGTAATCTTTTCTCATGTTGAACCAGATCTGCTCACTGATTTGAACTTGGTTATGAGCTTGTATTTCACTGTATTTCTCCTGCTTTGTTCTTTTAAGCAAACTCTTAAAATTGTGTCATTTTGTGTACACATGTGAGATTTGAAAAAGCCACCTTGTGAGCTTTGCTCAAAATGTGGCCTAAAAATATCCATTGGCATGTCTAGGTGAACAATTAAAAATAAAGATAATTTCTTAAAAATATCACAATATGAAAATAGCCTGATTCTCACCAGGTAACATGTCACCAGCCAACCAATTGGATTCAACCAGAGGGACCCACTGCTCGGGAGAGGGAACATTCAAGGCAAGAGCACTGATGCAAACACGGGCCATGTGACTCAATGCCCCTGGGGGCTGCAGAAATGCCCCGTGTCGATGAAGATATTAGTGCTGAGTTAGGGAAACTGGGCCACCGTTCTGCTCTATATTTCCCCAGAGTCCTGATATTTTTCTGACTCACATTGGTCAAACTCATATATAAATGGGAATGCGGTAAAATGTTTTAGGTTGTAAAAACAGAGCAGGCTCAATGCAAGAATTATACATGGAAAACGTGGTCTCACATTTTAGGATTAGAGGAGATGAAGAAGAATAGAACAGTTCATGCAGGACAATTGAGGGTTCTAAATCTATCCAGAAACAGAGGAGACAGAGAACACCGCCCGTGTTCCCCAGAAACACCCTTGTGCCTTTTTGTATTCTCCCATATCCATTTTAAGATTTGTATTCAGAATCCCACTGATTCCTTAATGTCTGCCCATGTTTGAATGCCAAGCCACTTTTTCATTTGTGGACGTTCTATGCTATAAAACCAAAATCAAAAGGAAGAACCCAGTAGTAGTATTTCAAGTGAACGTCAGACATGACTTTCAAAAGTTACCCAGAAACCTGGCTGAAACATCGCCAAATAGGCCAAGCCTACATTCGCAGTTACATTTCAATTAAATTAATATTGATTAAGAATCTACCATGTGTGAGATGTTGTGCTAGATATTGGGATATAAAAAGACCTGATGCCTCCAGGAGCATTCAGACTTGTGCCAGAGACTGGTGTTATCATTGAGCGCCTCTTAGATAATTTCTGAAACACCTATGATTGCTCAAATGCAGCCAGATGCATCTTTCACTTTCTGTAGGTTGTGCCAATTTTTATGCAAATGAAAACACATGACTCATTAACAGACATTAACAAAAATGCAGTTTTAACAAAAAAACTTGGCAAATAGACATTTACATATGGGTGAGATTGGGGAGAATTTATGGGGAGGAAAATACAGTAAAGGAGTCCTGGTGATTTCACATTAGGGAGTCAAACTCCCAATTACACCAGAGAGATTATTTTTTAAAATTTAAATTTTAGCTAATATGGTCTGAAAATGCATGATTGCCTTGTCAGTCATCTAAGCAACAATTCAATTGCCTGAAATGCTTCAAATTCTAGTATCGCAGGGGCTGATCTAATCTTCAGTATTTTTTTCCCTGTTAGGGAAGCAATGCAGGAGAGTTTTTAAAGCGTGGGCTTTGAAGTCAGAGAGACCAGAATTTAAATCCCTCATTACCATTAGCTGTTTAACTGGAGGCAATTAATCTTCGCTGAGCCTCTATCTCCTCATCTATAAAATGATAGTAACATCTACCCCCTGGGGTGGTTGTGAGGACAAAATTAAATAATATATGTAAAACATATAGCACAATTTCTAGCAGAAAGGGAGTACTCAAATGTAAATTCCTACGTCATTTAAAGAAAAAATATCTATAACGTGGGAGTTGGGATGCATCTTTTACTTTCTGTAGGTTGTGCCAATTTTTATGCAAACGAAAACACATGACCTATTAACAGACATTAAGCATGATTACCTACAGGTGGCCAGGTTGATCATAAAATTATCTTTATATTATAGACAAAATACTGTAAAAAATGATGAAAGAAGACAATGTCTCTGGAGTACTAAGGATACAGTGATAAGACCAGGGACAAATAAGGGCCTAGCTCTTCTGATTTTAAAGTAAATACTCCTCAGCCCAACCAGAGAAAAATAGTCTGGTTAACCTAAAACTTTCCTGGAGTTGACAAGAATACAACCCTGGCTAGAGAGAAGGCTTAAATAAGCAAACTTTACAACCGCTCAAGTTTTCTTGAATTCCATGCAAATCCTACAGATTCCATTGAGGCTCCCAGTAGCCCTTTCCCTTGTAACCTCTTTTTTTTATTTTGTTTTTGTTTTTGTTTTGTTTTTTCTTTTTTGAGGCAGAGTCTTCCTCTGTCACCCAGGCTGGAGTGCAGTGGCGTAATCATAGCTCACTGCAGCCTCAGCCTCGAACTCCTGGACTCAAGTGATCCTCCTGCCTCAGCGTCCCAAGTCTTAGCTAAGACTGCAGGCACACATCACAATGCCAGCTAATTTTCTTAATTTTTTGTTTGTACTGATAGGGTCTTGCTGTGTTGCCCAGACTGGGCTCAAACTCCTGGCTTCAAGTGATCCTCCTGCCTTGGCCTCCCGAAACACAGTGATTACAGGCATGAGCCACCATGCCTGGCACCTTGTAAATTCTTCATTAGATACTTTCTGACCACTGAGAGCAGAGGCTGAGGACTCCAGGGGAGTCTCTGCAAATAAATGCCCCAAAATAAATACAGTTCTCCCAAAATAACGTTTTCCAAATTGCATAAAAATGTGTGTGCCAAAAGATGTTTGTTCAGTGTTCCCTGAAAAAATAAATGGCTTCATAGTCAAAGAAGTTTGGGAAACAATGGATTAAACACAGAGGTTGTTCTCCTGCATGCTTCTCAGAGCTCTCGCGTGCTAATGGACGTCTCCAGCGGGATGATACAGATGACATCATCTGTTTGGATCTAGTTTTGGTTTCATATCATGAAATCTTCCTTAACTATTTGAACCCAGGATGGTCTCCCCGTTTATCATTTTACTGCCTTAGTATTGTTAGTGATGATTAGTTGTTTTTTATTATCATTAATGATGTAGGTATATGTGTTCTGCCCAACTTGAGGTGTACTATAACGTAGTGTTTAGCTTACCTGAGTTTGTGGTTTGACTTTACCACTTGCTAGGCGTCTGACCTTGGGCAAGTTTCCAAACTTTCTGTTCCTCAGCTTCTTCATCTGTAAAATGATGATTAAAATAGTACTGATTTCCTAGGGTTTTTGAAGATTAAAAGAGTTCATGCATATAACCCCTTTGAACATTACCTGGCACATAGAAAGCACGCATGAACTATTGGTAAAAACCAGCATCTTCCCCCTACATCTCTCTCTCAACTTGACTTGTCAGCTGCTTGATAACAAGGATAAGGATATCTTTATTTTATATTCTCCAAAGTGTAGCTCAGAATATACCTACAGAGGATATTGAATCAGTACTTCTTAAATGAAAGTACTTCTTACATTTTTGACTGACAAATTGAAAATCATATGAGAATAATATGTTCACATTTAAGTCCAAATAAACTCCAACTGTAACAATAAATGCCCCAGTAATTTAAATACAGATGCTGTTTTTCAGGTCCACAATTGCTGTCTGATAGAATTTTAATGTTTTTAGGAACATAGTTTAGGAAGATAGTAGCTTTTCTCATCCTGGTTTCTGAGCATACTCTTCTGAGTGGTGAGGGTAAGAATCATTTCCCTGAAGGACTTGATATTCAAAGATTCCATCCAACTGGAAAAGAAGCCCACAGAAGCACCACTAAATTGCTTCCTTTGCAGGCTAATACGCGTCCTATTGTAATACACAATCCAAGAAAAGACAGATGAATCCCAATGCTCATCTTTTAAAAAGAATGGGGAGCAGCAGATGAGTCTCCTATTTTTTCCTTGTTAAAAGCACTTCAGATTACACGTAACCTACTCCTACTCTTTTTCCCAGTAAGCAATTGTACGTGCACTTTTAAAGTTGTCAGCAAAGTAAGCCTAATGGACCAAAATGTAGGATCAGTTTGGGGGTTATTTATTTTTTTCCTACTTCCCACTGCTATAATTTAGTTTGGATTTTTTTTTAACAGGAGAGTCAGACTTTACATTTCAATGGACTTCAATTTTCTCAGAAACATCTGTCTCAGTCCATGTTTGAAGAAAAATAGCTTATAGATGAAAACAAAAGACCTACAGTGTTACGTAGCAGCATAAGCAAGAACTATATTCTGTAAGTATAAATGTCCAAGCATTAGCCTTGCTGATATGGGGACAGCAAGAAGTTCTGATAGCTCTTTCAATTCTTGGGTTATGTAACATCCTCTGAAGTATTTCTTAGCTGCTTCTATTGACTTTAGTTACTAAAAAAAGTATTAATCATTCTATAAATAGCTTATCAAAAATACACTTTTGCATCTGAAGCTTTCTTTACCCTAAACTCTAATGGGAAGGTTGAGATTTTTTTCACTTTAATCAACATTGTTGTTTTATTTTTTAAACAGCGGGGTTCCAGTTCTTAAGCTTGGTTTAATGAATGTCCAACCCCCCCATGCTGTATAAGTAGCAGGCAGCCAGATACAGGCCCTGTCCCCAAAGCGATTGCCCAATCACTGCAAAGTCCCCGAGGCACCATTGCCAGAGTAGGATGAGATGAAAAAAGCTCCAGGCCACAGGGCGAGGGCCTCCTGCTGCTGAGGGTTTGCGTAGGTATATGTGTCCTGGAAAGGGGCCCAGGGACTGGGTGGCAGAGAAAAAACTGACTTGAATATCTAAAATGTCTACCGCATGTTAATAAAGTTTTATTCGGGCTAGAAAACAAACTATGGAGCGATTAACTGGACACGATTGTTTCTTCTTTGTAATAGAGCTAAGTGTTCCAGGCCAGTGGTCCCCAACCTTTTTGGCACCAGGGACGGGTTTCATGGAAGACAATTTTTCCAGGGACTGGGGGTGGTGGGGCGCAGCAGAGCTCTGCAGCCTGGTCCCCATTCTGGGTGGACATGAATTTTGGGGGACACTAGTCAGCCGAGTACACCTGGACACTCCTCAGTCACCCCATGTTTTACCTCCCATCTGTCTCAACACCCACAAACACACACATCTGTCAGATTTTCTTTTTTTTCATTTTTTTACTTTTCATTTGAAGATAATTGTAGATTTACATGCAATTATAAGAAATAATACGGAGAGATCCTGTAAACCCTTCACCCAATTTTCCCCAAAGCTAACATCTTGCATAACTATATTATAATACAGTATCACAACTAGGAAATCAACGTTGACAAAATCTGGCAACTTTATTCAGATTTCACTGGTTTCACATGCATGTGTGTGGGGGGGTGTGTCACGTCTTTCAGATTTCACCTGACTGAGGATATTGGGAGAGACTGTTTCAGCTCTGAGATATGACTGGTTTTGCATATTTGCATTTGGAGTCTGGAGAAATGCACGGAAGTTTCATGGGAAAGAGAATCAAAAGCACATCTATATTTCTTTCTTCTCTATTCTTTCTTTACTAATTCATATCTGGCTCAGAAAAAAAAAAGTTTTTAAAATCCCACTGGCATCAGCTCTCTGGAGATGATGGTATATAAGTCTTGTTCCACATTTCCACTTCTTCACTTTCTCGTCATCATTGATGACGAGATCCTTCCATCTATTCATTCATTTATTTGACAAATACAAATGAAGCACCAAGTTTGTGTTAGGTGTTGGGAATATGATGCCGTCTTCTCTGTGCTTGCAATTAAAGTAAGCAATTAGAACAATTTCATAATCAGCCAATCATGAAATGAAAGGAGAAGTGGAAGTACAGTGGCAGCACCCAAAAGGGAAATCTAACCTGTGGCAACATGCAGGGGAAGTCAAGGACGTCGTCCTGGAGGAAGGGACACCTATGTTGAGATATAGATGACGTGTGAGAGGAGGAAGCAGGGAAGCAGAACCATTCCCAACTGAGGGAACAATAGTTGAAGTGTTTCTAGAGATGAAAAAATATCCCCAAACATCAAGAAACTGAAAATTATTTCTTAGCACTCAAAGGAGATATTTAGATATTTGTGCAGATTATGAGAAGTTAAAGGTATATGAAAATGACAGGTACACCAGCTTCAGAGGAGGGATGGGATTCAGAGAGCAGGAGGCCTTGGCGATGAGGGTGGCCTTGCTGCCATTGTGTTAGGTGGGAAGGAGAGAAGGCCATGTGCGGGGCACGGGTATGTTTGCGCATTTCGTGCAAGAAGTTGCAAGAAGTCACCCATGGTGTCCGCGACAGTCTGGGTGCAGCACGATGCACGGGCACCTACTGGAGTGCAGGGGTGATGACAGGGCCAAAAGTGTGAATAAAAGAGAGGAAATCAGTAGAATATCCATGGAACACAGGACAGAGAGCTGACTGAAGGAACTTCGAATGACTACAGGGCAGCACCACTGTCAGAAGTCAGGAATTTGCAGCCACATCCATCCATTCTGTGGCCTCTCCAGCAGCTTTCGGCCCCCAGGCGAAGACTAAGTGGGTAGAAGTCACATCCTTCCAAGGTTTTGTTTTCCATCTCTGCCAAGATGAGAGAGTGCAGAGCAACAAGCAAGGGGGTTGATCATAACTGTAATTTAAGCCAAATAGAAAAGGCAGTGGAAACAAGATGGTGGCCTGGTGGCCAAGAATAGAATCTATCCTGGTGGCCAAGGATAGAATCAAGAGATAAAGAAGACACCACCTTAGAAGACATGGTGAGAAGGAAGAGCAGAGAGAGCTGGAAGTTGAGAGTCTGTGGTCCGAGGCTATAGCAGGTCTGAAATTGTTATTTTAGAGGCAAAGCAATTTGATGTGAGGACAGGCCCAGGAGTTTGGCAATGGGAGCCGGTAGCTGCAGGAGATTGTAGGAGAAGGTTAGTGTAGTTGAGGAACCAAAAGTGCATGCTGCAGGTGAGTTATCCACTTTATTGCTGAAGTCGCACAGGACTTTGGCAGGACTTGGAGTGAGAAGAAGCCTGGAGTTTCTCCAGTAAGTGACGTAGAAACAACGGAAGGTCAAATGATGATGGAGACCAGGAAGTGGTGGTGCTTCACGGCAAGAACTCCCCAAAAAAAGGGTTTGGGGACTTTCGATCAATTAGGGTAATGGTCTAGAGGTGGCAGTGGGATGTGAGGGAGACACTGATCCCATCTCCCAACACTGACGTGAAGGACAGTTGGTAATAAGCAGCCTGCATTTGAGAGGCTTCCACGGAGCAGTCTTGTTGGCAGTCAGTTTTCATGGAGGATAAAGGAATGTCTGGCGCAGAGACAGCAGATATAAGAGTGTGTGTGTGTGTCCTAGTCTGGGAGCTCCAGGGAACATGATAGAAAGGTCAGGAAGGAGGACTGTGGCAGGAGAAGGTTGGGTTGGGATAACATGGAGCATGAGGATGTAGGAGAAGATGGGCTAGTGGAGGAAGCACTATTCTTAAGCGGTGATCAAGGGTTACGGGGATACGAGGGTGGATTAAGCCGGCCATTACATTGCCCAGAGAGTTAGTCCCAACCTTCCCCCTGCTGCTGGGAGGCAACTCTCAGAGATTTACAGAGCCCTACTAGATATACTTCCAAGAAAGAGGGAACTCTGAGCTCTCAGAAGAAGTGACTTTTGGTCCGGCTTGACTGTGAGGGTCCCAGAGAGGTTCTGGGAATGAGACAACTTCCACTAAGGTGCCCAGAGAGTGGCGAAGGGCACCACATCCAGAAAGCCTGGGCTGGGAGGGGAAAGGTGGGAACAGGCTCTTTAGGGGAGCAGTGATAGCCAGGAGACACTGGCACACAACCTGCTCTGCTTCTCCATTTGGGACTAGAAGCTCGGCAGTGTGACTGTTAGAGATTCTGTGTGCTCTCTGGAGGCAGGAATAAGGATCTGTGGCTAACACTTCTCAGTTTCCTTCATACTATGTCCCCAGAGGTCAGCTGCGAGCCCAGGCAGCTTGCTGTTGCAGTGAGGGCCATCAGGCTCGTCAGTTTTCTGGGTGCAACACAGAGGCCTGATAAGTTTTAAAAATGAAAAGAAATCTACCTTCAATCAACCAAATGGACCATTCTTCAATAATGGAGATCATGTAGCAGCAAAAACCGAAAGTGGGTACTAAAAGATAAGTGATTTTTGATGAATACTTCCAATCACACGTTAGGAATGCAGCCAATCCTTTTGTAAGGTGTAAATCAAGCAACATTCAGATTTTAATCCAAGTACAGGGTCCTGTGTCTGGTTCCCAGCTACACAGTTTAGGAAGAAAAAGAGGCTCGGAAAATAGCTAGAAAAAGAGGTTCCACTCAAGCCCTCTTACATCTGATCAGCATTGGCTCCCAAAAAAGCAATGGAGAACGAGAAGAAAAAGAGATCACGTTGAGAGTATCCTCTTTGCGCAGTGATTTCCTATTAACATTTAATTTAAGAAAGAGACCATTCCTAGAATTTGAGGACTGGCTAAAGAAACAAAATATTTCTTTTTCTCTGAAATTGACCTTGCTATTTAGAAGCCTCTGAACCTTCCTGGAATTATTGTTTAGCATTCCAAAGAGTTCAGTGAAGATTTTCAAATACAACTACATCTTCTGCTAATATTGTACGCAGAGGACTTCGTCCTCCTAGAATCACAGGGTATACAATTCAATCTCCTTTAGAAATAAAAGGGCACTATGATAATTCTACTACCAACAAAAAGCACCAATTTAAACCAGAGTTTAATTTCCAAATTGAGACCCACTTTACTTGAGACCAACCCTGTTAACAAATTTTTAAGTGTGTAATCTAATACATTATTGTTGGTTTAGGTATAAATGCCAATTTCTCTTATCACAAGAACTCTGACATCTCAAAACTGCCATTATTCATTTTCCAGTCATGTAAATAACATATAGAGGAAGAACTATCAGAGGCTTACACAACTTATGGCAGGGAGAATGAGAAAGATCCACTTACTAAACCAAATTCAGTGGGATTCAAGGGCCAGGGAGTCTATAGTTTTGGTTCAAATAATTAAAATATGTTCATAAAGGTGATAAGAATATCTTATCAAAACATAACCACAAATAATTTGGGCATAGAAATGCAGAAAACTTTCCTTTCCCTCACCCAGGAACCTGAGATTATTTTCTTTTCTTTTGTACATTTGAGGATATGTGGGCACAAAGTAATCAGGACTGCAAAACAATCAAACTCTCATCGCACAAAGACCTCCCCAAAAGATCGGTATCTCTGTTTGCACTTCTCATGAATTCTTGCACTCCTTGTAGTCTGACTTCCATGTCAAAATGTTCCTGAAATTTCTCATCTTCCCAAATTCAGATGACACTGTCTATGCCGATCTGATGTGATCTCTGCAATGTTTGTCCTTATTCATATCACATTCTCCTGTTTTTCCTTCCCACCTCTACTAGCCATTCTTTTGTAGAGTGGCCAATCATGCCAGTTTGTCCTAGTTTTAGCACTGAAAGTATCATGTCCCAAGAAACCCCTTGCTCCAGAGCAAACCAGGATGGTTGGTCACCCTGGTCTTAAGTCTCTCTTGAAGATTTCATATCTTCCAGTTGATACTAAAATGTTGGTGTCCCAAGGGATTCATCCTTGGTCCTCTGTTCTTTTCACCCTATACAGTCTCCTTGATGGCCTTGGCCAAGGCAAGACTTCAAAAACCATGAGGTATCTGTCTGATAGTTGTCAAACCCATATCTTCTCCAAACCCAAACTGCCAATATAGTTTAGCATATTAAAATAGAACACACCTTCCACAAAATCTACTTCTTATTATCTGTCTTGGTAAATGACCAAATATCCATCTACCTGGCCACCCAAACCAAAACACACCTGGGAGTCATCCTTAATTCCTCCTGTTCCCTCACCCCAGTTGATTCTATCTTCTAGATAGTCATCCCCCTCATCCCTATTTCTCATATACACCTTTTGTTCGGGCTTCATAATTCCCCACCTGAAATAGAGTGGACCCTTGAGCAACATGGGTTTGAACTGTGTGGGTCCACTTACAGGCATAATTTTTTCAATAAAAGTTACACCGAGTGTGCCTGCCTCCCCTGCCTCCCCTTCCACCTCCTCTGTCTCTTCCACCTCTGCCACACCTGAGACAGCAAGACCCCTCTTCTTCCTCCTCCTCCTCAGCCTACTCAACAGGAAGACAACAAGGATGAAGACCTTTATGATGATCTGTTTCCACTTAATGAATAGTAAATACACATTCTCTTCCTTATGATTTTCTTAATAACATTTCCTCTTCTCTGGCTTATTGTAAGAATACAATATATAATAAACATAACATACAAAATATGTGTTAATCAACTGTTGTGTTATCAGTAAGGCTTCTAGTCAACAGTAAGCTATTAGTAGTTAAGTTTGGAGGGAGTAAAAAGTTATATGCAGATTTTTGAATGTGCAGGGTGAGTGCCCCTAATCCCTGCATTGTCCAAGGGTCAACTGTATTACAATCCACTCTGACAATCCAGTAGGCTTTCTAAAATGCTTACCTAATTAGCCTTTTTGCAATCATTTAATGGTTCCCCTGTGGCTTTTCAGAGAAATTCAACTCCTTAGTTTTTTATTTTTATTTATTTTTTGAAACAGAGTCTCAGTCTGTCACCCAGGCTAGAGTGCCTTAGCATCACACTAGCTCACAGCAACTTCAAACTCCTGAGCTCAAACAATCCTCCTGCCTCAGCCTCCTGAGGAGTTGGGACTAGAGGTGTGTGCCGCCACGCCCAGCTAATTTTTTTTTTCTATTTTTAGTTGCCCATCTAATTTATTTTTTTTTATTATTTTTAGTAGAGATGGGGTCTCGCTCTTGCTTAGGCTGGTCACAAACTCCTAACCTCAAGCAATCCTTCTGCCTCAGCCCCCCAGAGTGCTAGGATTACAGGAGTGAGCCTCATAGTGTGAACCCTGCCAATGTCTATGGCCTCCTCCTTATCCATTTCCCCACCCTCCCTCTTGCCAACCACCCCTCCTCTATTGTCTCGGGTCCAATCATTCCAAACACCTGCAGGTCTTCAAAGCCCACATGCCTTTTCCCACCTTTGAGCCTTCCCACCAGAAGTTCCCTCCACTGGGAATGCTCCTCCCTAACACACCCTTTCTGGACCTTTCCTATCCAAATAATGACTGTCTGTACGATTCAGTTGTTTTCCTTGGGACAACCACACGCCCTTGATCAGCGCACTTATTTCCCAGGAGCCTCATCATTGGTTATGTGTATGTTCCTCTGACTGGACTTGGAGCAACTTGAGAATATGATCCATTTTCTGTTTCAAATTCAACACCTAAAACAACAGTGGTCCATATAAGTTTGTTGAATAAAAGAACGAATGAATAACCCATGGGCAAATGAGTTAATACCTGCAAACAAAATGGGCTGGCTATAAGTGGTTTCATGAGCTTTACTCCTTGAAGTTGATATTTTCACATCTTCTACACGTTTTAGAAGCTACAGAAGTTTCCAGAGTAGTGAGAACGAAAGCAACATTCTCACTGAAGAGAAAAAGTATGCTATGAAACTTGACGAAAAATATCTATGACTTCATAAATGTGTAGTGAGAAGGATTTTTTACACAATACATTCCAAACCTAATGAGAAGGATTTTTACAAAATGCTTTTCAACTGTTGGTTGAAAATGAATAAAGCAATGACTGTTTAACCATCTTCCACCCTATGCCAGCTAAAGGAGTGAGCACACGCCAGGAAATGTTCAGGAGGCTAAGAAGAATAAGGCATAACCATTGCCTTCTGGGAGCTCATCATCTGGTTAGGAGATAAGATATGTAAGACGGACAGTGAGAAAGAAGAAATACACACCAAAGTGTGGGAAATGGCCTTACAACAAGTAAGGCCAAAATGTGCCATCAGTTGACCTTGTGGTAAGGCCATCAACCAGATGAAGCTAAAAGTAAGGACTACAGGGTCAGCCAAAAAGCTATAAGCCCCGCCCTCCATGAACTTTTTGAAGACCCCTTGTAATTGGCCCCCAAACCTACTGAAAGATAAAGGAAACAGAGAGCAATCAAAATATTTTTGTTACCATAGTAATTTAAGACGAGAAAGTAACGTAAGAAGAGAATGCTTCATCTTCAAGGAGCCCTCATTGAACGGGAAGCGTCCACAGCTGGTGGAAGGAGGCGACCCATGGGGGGTGGTCTCGCCAGGCTGCACATCTGAGAGTCCAGGACAGAGACCAGCATGGCAGAAGATGGGGTAGTATAACTGAGAAAATATGGAAGAAGAAATCCTAATTCTCTGTGAGGGAGGTCCGTATCTATGGAACACATTTGTGTACAAGAGATAATGTGTTATCATATAATTCAGAAAGTTAGATCAGGTTGGCAATAATGAGATTTTTAGAAACTATAGAAGTGGCTGGGTAATTTAAATAAAGGGGGACTTTGATACTGTACCAGGACAAGATATAGGGCCAAGATTTCCTTGTAAAACAATGACTGCTTCGTTGTCATGCCAGGGGACAGCAGCCAGCCAGCCACTGGGTAGGGCTAGCTAACAGGATATCTAGCAGACACAAAGGGCCCAAGAGGTGAACGGCAAATTCACAGAGACAGAGACGAGGCTAGAAAGCTTAGACAGCTACATCTAATCATGCAAAAAGTTTATTCCAAACTGACAAGTGACTAAGTTCATAATTTCTTTATATTTGGTTAGCATTTTTCAGTTTGTTTTTCACATGCATTGTTTCATGGCATCTCAAAATGATCCTGTCAAATAGATGGAGTAGGAATTATTTTCCCCATTTTATGACCAAGAAAAGTGGGACTTGACATTACTAAATTACTTGCCCAAGGTCCCACAGAGACTAAAACATGGAGCTGGGTCTAGATTTCTGATTTCTGGTCCAGTTTTCTTTCCCCTATGACAGCAGGCCTCTCGGATTTAAGCCTCACCCTATAAAAACACGAATGAAGAGCAGGTTGGGGCTGGGAGGCAGGCCTGCCACCGCTAGGGCCTGGTTCCTCTATAAGAGAAGAAAATCACAAGGGCAGCATGATGGATGGAGAACCCTGGAAGAAGATGGCAACCTCAGTCACCAGGTGTCGCTTGGGTGACAGGGGGCTGGGTGACCTATTCATCCAGTTTATCCAGGTCTGTCCCTGTTTTAGAATGGAAAGCCTCACATCGTGGGAACCTCTCACCCTTGGGCAGAAGCTCTAGCATCAGAAAGAAGGCCCATGTTTCAGACCCGACTCTGACAAATGAAAATGCACGTGGTCTTTGGTGCATCATTTAACTCTCTGAGCTGCAGTATGGAGATGGAGTTGCTCATTAGCACCAGCCTTTTCTGTTTAGTTAAACCCTTTGTAATTGCCTCTCTTTTTTTGGTCAAAAAGGGCCACATGTGGGCTGGGCACAACAGCTCACGCCTGTAATCCTAGCACTCTGGGAGGCCGAGGCTGGTGGATTGCTCAAGGTCATGAGTTCAAAACCAGCCTGAGCAAGAGCAAGACCCCATCTCTGCTAAAAATAGAAAGAAATTAATTGGCCAACTAAAAATATATAGAAAAAATTAGCTGGGCATGGTGGCACATGCCTGTAGTCCCAGCTACTCAGGAGGCT
>CAUYRT010077894.1:0-35562 GCA_963574885.1 Lepilemur ruficaudatus | reverse complement strand
CACCACGCCCGGCTAATTTTTTACATATATTTTTAGTTGGCCAATTAATTTCTTCTATTTGTAGTAGAGACGGGGTCTCGCTCTTGCTCAGGCTGGTCTCGAACTCCTGACCTTGAGCTATCCACCCGCCTCGGCCTCCCATAGTGCTAGGATTACAGGCGTGAGCCACGGCGCCCGGCCCATTGTTACCTTTTTTAAAACTCGTAGCAACCTTGATGGGTGGGCTTGGTTTATCCATGCCTTTCAGTTGAGTGTTAGAATTTTCCAAACGTGAAATAATTTGCCCAAGGTCGCCCTTGAACCTGGTCTAGCGTGAATCCAGAACCGTGCTCTCAGACACCAGGTTAGAGGGCCCTGACCCGGTTCTAAAGGGACTCGCACCAAGAGTTCGCCGTGCCCTTGCTGGGTTCCAGCTGGCCTCTGCCTTGCCAGGGCAGACGGAGACTCAGTGTCACCTGCAGCATTGATACCAACAGTAGGCCTTGAGAAAGTCTCTCTGGTGGCATTGGGGGTCACGGCGTTTGCCAAAATGTGAACTGGAAACACCTGTGGCTCCTTTCAGTTAATTACGATTTTTTTTAATTTAAATAATCTTGAAGGCAGGGTGCGGTGGCTCAGGCCAGTCATCCTAGCACTCTGTGAAGCCGAGGTCGGAGCGTCGCTTGAGCTCAGGAGTTCGAGACCAGACTGAGCAAGAGTGAGACCATGTCTCTATAAAAAATGGCTAAGTCAGCTGGGAGTGGTGGCCTGGGCCTGTAGTCCCAGCTACTCGGGAGACTGAAGTAAGAGGATCTCTTGAGCCTGAGTTTGTGGTTGCAGTGAGCTATGATGATGCCACTGCACTCTAGCTGGAGCGACAGAATGAGACCTTGTCTCAAAAAAACTTTGAGTCAAGTATTGTGGCAAACAGTCTTCAAAAAACCAAGAGATCAGCTTTTTTGCGGGGAATTTTTAAAAATTCAATGATCAGTGCTGAGGTAGAAGAGTGATGTTGAGTAGCATTGCACATAGGGAAGGAGAGCCCCATGCCAGGAAAGGTTCTAGGGAAGATGAGTTGATGGTTCTGCAAAAACTGTTTAACAGGAAATGGCTTCAGATATGGGGCTAAGGATGTAGTGAACAGCTACAGGTACATCCTCTGAGGTGTGTTCCTACAGGTAAACTCGGCAAAGGGGGCTGTCAGGCTTCCATTGCCATGAAACATCCCCCTTCAACATCTCATTGCCATCACTTTAAATTCTTTGTTGAAGTTTAGCTTCCTTGGGTGAGAGCCGCGTCCCCTGCTAAAACGCCGTGATGGGAAAGGGAAGGGACACACCAGTTGTTGCAGATCTTGATGCTCGGTAGTGTAAAGTGGCTGATGAAATCCTTTCCATCTAGGGCAGGAGAGGCCAAGGAAGCAACGAAAGGAATTGGGGCCCATTGTTCCCATCTCCCTTTTCTTGTTGGGGTTGGGGGGAGCTGCAGGTGGAGAAAGATGGGGGCTCATTCAGTATTCAAAATGAGGCAGAGGTCAAAAATCTTAGTTCAAGAGAGTAGCTTCATTTTTCTAAGTGTTTTCTTTAAACAATTAGTCACCCCTGCCATCTGCTGGGCTTGTGATAACAGAACAATTCAATAGGATCTAGCCAGACAGTACATGTTAGCGGAGGCAGTTTTGCCACTGAGAAGATGGAGTACGATGCATTTGTGATCGCTCAGTTGTCAGAAGTGAGAAAGATCTATTGAAGTTGTCCTGCAAGCACTGCTCAAACTCTGGAATCTAGGCCTGCAACTTGGGCAAAGCAGGTGGTAATGTATGCAAGGTATTCAGTTCCCACACCCCCACCCCCTGCCCCATAAAGCCCATGAATTTCACATTAGCTGCTTTTCTCAGGTGCCCACTTCGTTCCCTCAGTTACGGTAATGGTAGTTGAGCAGCCTTCCCTGGACTGGAAATACAATGCATTGATTTAAACTATTCTTGCCAATAAAATTTCAGTAACTTTTTTCCTGTTGTCAATTCATGTAACTAGTAAAGAATAAATTGATCTTTATTTCTTTTATATGTTAATTTATAGAGTTTTGGCTTTGTGGGGTTTTTTGTTGTTGGTGTTTTTGTTTTTGGGTTTTTTGTTTTGTTTTGTTATTGAGACAGAATCTTGCTCTGTTGTCCGAGGTAGAGTGCGGTGGTGTCATCATAGCTCACAGCAACCTCAAGCTCCTGGGCTCAAGTGATCCTCCTGCCTCAGCCTCCAGGTAGCTGGGACTATAGGCATGTGCTACAACGCCTGGCGAATTTTTCTGTTCTTAGTAGAGATGGGTCTCATTCCTGCTTATGCTGATGTCTTGAACTCCTGATCTCAAATAATCCTGCTTCGACCTCCCAGAGTGCTAGGATTACAGGTGTGAGCCACCACGCCCAGCCTAGAATGTTTTCTTATCATTCTTTTAACTAGAAGGAATAATGGGTCTTTAGTGAATCAATTAGCATCCAAGATGATAAACTTTCGTCACTTATTCTCTTTACAGTGTAAATTTAAAACTCTAAGAATTGTTTAAGTCAACTAAAGTTTATAATTAAACAGTATGGTAAATCTATTCTCTTCAAACTATACAAGATTTAGAGCACAGACCAGGTGAGGGGGCTCACGCCTGTAATCCTAGAACTCTGGGAGGCTGAAGCCGGAGGATCACTTGAGGTCAGAAGTTCGGGATCAGTTTGAGCAAGAGTGAGACCCCGTCTCTACTGAAAATAGAAATAATTGGCTGGGAACTACTAAAACTAGAAAAAATTAGCCAGGTGTAGTGGTGCTCACCTGTAGTCCCAGCTACTGGGGAGGCTGAGGCAGGAGGATTGCTTGAACCCAGGAGTCTGAGGTTGCTGTGAGCTAGGCTGATGCCACGGCACTCTAGCCCAGGCAACAGAGCAAGACTATGTTCCCCAAAAAAAATTAAAGCACAATTGCTCAGCTGCCTCTATTAAAAAAATTGGGTTGAAAGAATGGCAACTTACTAGGGATCTGACTAAAGTAGGTAAGATGTTTTATGAAAAATGGTTTTTCTGCATTTTAAGGTACATTTTCCTGTTTGTATTAAGTGTGCTGTAACTCTGTTATAGGATCTTAATGAGGCAGGGCATGAATATAAGCAATCTTGAACTGCCTCTTAAACAGAACACATTGCCTGACTACCATAGTAGTATCCATTTGGTGTAACATGCTGTTCTGTTTACTGTGTTTTTTTGTGTTTTGGGAACTGCCTAGGATGACCTTGCCCCACCCAGGTCTCCCCTGTTCAGCCCAGTTGTACCTTATGTGTACACACCTAATCCATCCAATCCAGAGACTACATTTAATTCCCTTCCTGAATCCAAAGAAACATCTGGCGATTTCTCATCTGTGGATCTTAGCTTCCTACCCGATGAACTTACCCAAGAAAATAAAGACCAGGCTATCATTAGAAGCAAGCATGAAATTGAAGAAAATTGTGAAATTCAAAGTCAACAAAGTAGGTTGCCATTACCCAGTGAACAGGATGTTGGGCCCAGCGTAGACAGCAGCAGTTTGTCTAATTCCCGTTCACATCTGCACCCTGGTGGTGCTAACTCAGTCCAATCCTCTCCTGAGAAACCAAACTCCAACTCCTCACCTCTGGCGTCCATAACTCCCATGACACCGATGACCCCTGTTCCAGAATGTTGTGAAATTGTGCCTCAACTACAGTGAGTTGTTTTTTGTTTTGTTTTGTTTTTTCAATTGAGCAATACTTCTGGGCATACATTGTACCTTCCTGAATGCGATGACAACTAATTTCAGGATAATAGTGTAGGGAAGAGAATTTCAGATTTCATTCTTTGTTTTATCAGTTCTTAATGGATTGTGGCTTTAGTTTGGTGTTCTGTAAAATGAAGCACTAATTCTTGATCCCCTGGAGGAGTTAAGGATTAGCAGACACATATTTGAAGGATTGCATTGTTTATACTAAAGCACTGAAGTTGCTGAAAATTGTGTTTAGGGTTGGGTAAACACAGAAATATAAAGATGTAAAATTGAATTTGATTTGCAAATTGATTTAGGATTGTGATTTCTATTTTGAGGCATTGTTTTGAAAAAGATTTAAAATTTAATTTTAGTCAGCTAGTCACGAAATTTTAGAAAAGGCTGTTTTAACACTTCACTTTGAGGTTTTACATTTTACCGGGGACCATGCATGTTACAATGTACTCACATTTGGAATAATTCTTCCCCTAGGAAATTGCTAAGGTGTAACCTATGAAATGAGGAAGTTAATAAGTTGCTTTCGTCTTTTTTTACTCTTAATATCTGATATAATTTTCTAAATTGACCTATTTCTTCAGGAATATAGTTTCCACTGTAAACCTGGCCTGTAAATTGGATCTGAAGAAAATAGCTTTGCATGCAAAAAATGCAGAATATAACCCAAAGGTAAGATTTCTCAGTATTTCTTTCAACAGTAATTAGCTTCTCTTTAGATTTACTTTCCTTGGTATGATCATGATATTGACTCATTCCTTTTTGGTTTTTCCAAAAAATTGTTACTGAAAAAGGTTTTGGCAACTCAAAAGGTTAACTGTCTGACTGTTTCGAAGTTATAAAAAAACTCATTCTCTATGCTGAATAAAGTGGTAATTGAGGTGTTCCTAAAAGTCAAGATCTTTCCCTTCCATTCAAAAAGATTTTTCAGTATGACTATTTTCAGCCTGACTACTGGGATACTAGCTTTATTAAAATACCATCATATTTCTGGAAATTTTTCTAAATGTTTTCCCACCTAGCTGACACGTGTGTTTTTCCATTTACAATTTCTCTTGAGAAAGCTAAATCGTTTAACGTTCAAGCTTCTACTTACTAAAATAGGATTTAGGTATTATTTTTCTCCCCTCAAAGTTTAATAAAATCTATTCTTTTTGTCCCGCCAAGGCCAAGCATCCCATTTTCAGTGGCCTGTTTACTTAAAGTAATTGGATTTGTTGATCCAATCAACATTTAATGATTTGCCGCTTGCTCTGTACTTACCAGTAGAAAGAAGGGTAAGACCTGGTTCCTGCTGGGGAAAAAAGTTCACTGGCTTAGGTGGTCAAGGGTTTATGAAGTTAGACAAGAAAGATCACATTCGTAGGAACCCAGAGACCTTGCAAGTATCAACTAATTACAGGTTAAGTATTAGTTTTTGAAGGCCAGTTGCGGTGGCTCACGCCTGTAATCCTAACACTCTGGGAGGCCAAGGTGGGTGGATTGCTCAAGGTCAGGAGTTCAAGACCAGCCTGAGCAAGAGTGAGACCCCCGTCTCTACTAAAAACAGAAAGAAATTAATTGGCCAACTAAAAATACATAGAAAAAATTAGCCAGGCATGGTGGCATGTGCCTGTAGTCCCAGCTACTGGGGAGGCTGAGGCAGGAGGATTGCTTGAGCCCAGGAGTTTGAGGTTGCTGTGAGCTAAGCTGATGCCACGGCACTCTAGCCCGGGCAACAGAGTGAGACTCTGTCTCAAAAAGAAAAAAAGTATTAGTTTTTGCTCTTGTGGTAGTAGTGTTGCTGACATCTGAATTTAAATCAGAATGTTACCCAAATACAATATAGCTTTCCTTTTTATATTTCGTGTAGCTGGCTACGATGAGGACAGAAACACAATGACAAGCTAGGATTCTTATAGCTACAGCAATGATAGATCACATTATTGAATAATCAGCATTTTAAGCATATTTTGTTGTCCACTATCCTCAGTCCTCCCCTCTTTTTTTTTTTTTTTTTTTTTTTGCTTGGGGGAGAGGGTGGGAAGAGTACATACGATCTGTCCAAACTTGTACTTTATGCTCGAGGAAATTCTGGCTTGGCACTTAAGCTACCTTATGAATTTGGCAACATGAACGCAGGGTTGAGAGTGTTATCTTTTAGTAAACACCTGTAAAACATTAATAGGACTTGATCAACTCTGTGTAGTGCTGAGTCAGGATTCTTTTCTACCTGTCAACACTTCAGATCTGACATTGTCTGGCCTTGAAGTGATCTGTGCTTCTGTGGAATAGCCCTGACCCATGGAACTTGTAGCCTTGCTGAGTTCCTCCCTACCTTCGTGCGGGAGGAGAGCAGGGGTGAAGGCTGTGTCTGTGCAGGACCAGTAGGAGGCCATTTGATGACCAGTCCATGCGGTGGACTGGTGTATCTCAACCCTCACGTCTGTTGATGGGCTGCCGATGCTGCTGCTCTGGGGACCACGCTTGGAGAACTATGGCAGAGAAGAACTTGACAAATCAACTGTCATTTACCTTTAGCATTCCTGTCATCATACATATTCTGTTCTACATTTTGGTTGCTTTTTAGTACATTCTAGAGTCTTGGCAAGCCTGTAACATCTTGTTCTTACTTTTTCTTTCAAAGAATCTTCAGGAAAAAAAAATACGCCAAACTGAAAAGCACAGAGCCTGATTAGCTTTGGTTTTAAATCTTTGCCATTTCCTGTGCAATGTTGGAGGTTAAGTAACTTAGTTTCCCTGTGTACTAAATGGGGCTAATAATGGACTCAAGTTAGTCCTGTCATGAGAATAAATGAGATAAAATTTGCAAAGCTTTTAGCATAGGGACTGAAATATAACAGGCACTCAAATTTTAGCAGTTACTGATATTATTTTTGCCTGTTTTTAATAAGTACATTTTAGAATCATAGTTATTTTGTTAATCTAAGTGAGGGGAGAATAGATCCAGACATTATTTGGTTTTTCCCATCCAATCTCATATCTTCAAGATTTTTTCATATCCAGCTCCACTTTTCAACTGGGATAGTGTTAACTGCTAGCAGAAGTCAATTCTCTGTTTGGCTTCTGTGTATAGAGATTTGCTGCTGTTATCATGAGGATCCGTGAGCCCAGGACAACAGCCCTCATATTCAGCTCTGGGAAGATGGTCTGCACGGGAGCCAAAAGGTATGAGGAACCACCTTCCATCCTTATCATACAATTTAGTGTGTAAAACAAGGAAGCATAGCATTGATGTCCTAAAGCATGAGGTAGAAACAAAATACTTTTTTTTTTCCTGAAGAGTAAATTTCATGAAATGCCAAATCTGGGGGTTAAAAAACACTGTCTTATACTGATTTATATCCCTTGTTTTACAGTCCCTGCTTCTAAACTGTGAGGGCACTTAACTGGGCGGTTACAACTTGTTTTTAAGATGATTTAAAATTTTTTTTTAAAGCTACAGTAATGGGAAAGCATGTTATAAGCCTGGGGAAGTAGTTATTATGGATTTTCCTTATTGCAGATAAATGGCTAGAACTGTCTGAAGGAGGTAAATTAGACATTTCTTGACTATTAGCTCAGGAGGCATCCATGTAAAGGCTCACTTTTGCTGGATCTCACGCAGAGGAAGGCGTCTGCTCAGACATATTCTTTTATCATAAAACTTTCAAGGGAGAGCTGTTCTTCCCTGTCAGTGTTAAAAGATGAGTAACAAATCATCCTCCTTGAAAGGTTGTGCCAATTTCTCCTTACTCTAGAAATGTACTAAGTGTTCACTTTCTCCTGTGAACACTGGGTGTCAATATTCTTTTATATTTGTTAATTTGATTGGCAAAAGTTTTTAATTTACATTTGATTTATTAGTGGGGTTAAGTAACTTTTCATGAACATGTTAACTGCTTACTGTGTCTTTTACCCAATAGTCTATGGAGATATTTGTCTTTTGTTAGTAGCTTCTTGTTTTATTTTTAATTTTAAGTTGTTATAGGTACCTAATAGTTGTATGTATTTATGGGGCCCATGTAATGGCTTGATACAGGCAAACAATGTGTAATAATCAAATTGGGGTTATTGAGATACGCATCACCTCAAGCATTTATCAGTTAGTTTTCTGTATTTCAGTATTTTCATCATTTTATACTGTAAATATTTTTCCCAGATTACTGTTTATAGTTTTTAAACATAATTTTTTTTTTTTTTGAGACAGAGTCTTGCTCTGTTGCCCGGGCTACAGTGCTGTGACATCAACCTAGCTCACAGCAACCTCAAACTCCTGGGCTGAAGCAATCCTTCTGCCTCAGTCTCCCAGGTAGCTGGGACTTCAGGCATGTGCCACCATGCCCGGCTAATTTTTTCTATATATTTTTAGTTGGCCAATTAATTTCTTTCTATTTATAGTAGAGACGGGGTCTTGCTCTTGCTCAGAACTCCTGACCTTGAACTCCTGACCTTGAGCAATCCCTTGAGCAATTTCTTTGAACTCCTGACCTTGAGCAATCCCTCCCGCCTCGGCCTCCCAGAGTGCTAGGATATTTTGTGTGTAGTCATTCCATTCAATTTTCTCGTTTCTATGGTTGATTTCATGCCTAGGCATTACCCATGTACAATATTACATAAATATTGACTTCCATATGTCTTATCTTTTATAAGTCTTGCTTTATGTTGGGGAAAAGATAGTTGGTATTTTGATTCATCTAGAGCTTTCTCTAGATGATGGAAATGTTCTTTATTTGTCCATTGTTGTAGCTATTAGTCACATGTGGCTATTGAGCACTTGAAATATAGCTAATATGACTGGAGGACTGAATTTTTAATTTAAATTAATTGGACAGAGCAGGTCTAGAATCTTATTCCCATAGATAATTTTCTTAACATGGTTGGTCAGTGCTCATATACGTTTATTGAAGAATCCAGTCTTACTCCATTTTCCCCCAGTTATACATATTTTCCCCCAGTTTTTACATATTAAGTTCTTGACATGTGTCTGAATACATTTTTGGATTTTCTCTTCTATTCTTTGGATCCCTGGTCCCAGAAATCTCTATTTTTAAGTGACTATTGGATAATTGTGCATATGTGTGCAAGCATGTTCATTTCAGCATTGTTTGAAACAGGGAAAATCACATATCTAAATATTTTTATTAAATATCTAATAATAGGTTTTGATTTTAAATCAAGTGAAATTGTATCAGCCATATACATACACACATACATTGGAAAGATGGTCACATGGTGTTAAGTTGGTGTGGGATGAGAGCAGGAAACTAAATTGCAGGTTTACTATCCAACTTTCATTGTAAAATATACTCATACTATGCAAACATCCATGAGTATCTTTCCCTATCTGAATTTATTTGGTTCCTAAAATCAGATAGTGAAAGCTTGGTTAGTGAGTTCAGATAATAAGAGATAGTTGTTATCCAAATATATTTGTAGTGAGTTGTGAGAATCTGGTTAGCAAAAGAGACGCCAGTATTATCTCCAAAACTTTATCCAAACCTATTCTTCAGTTGTAATAGCGAGAGTGAGGAATACCCATTTGCATAGGAAAAGTGCAGAAAGTGAAATTTAAGTGGTTAACACCCATTGAATGTGAGATTTCAAGGATGTTTTGGGTTTTGTTTCATTTTGTTTTGAGACAGGGTCCGGCTCTGTCACCCAGGCTGGAATGCAGTGGCATCATAGCTCACTGCAATCTTAAACTCCTGGGATCAGGTCATCCTACTGTCTCAGCCTCCCAAGTAGCTGGTACTACAGGCGTGTACCACCACACCCAGCTAACATTTTATTTTCCCATGTTGCTCAGACTAATCTCAAGCGATCCTCCTGCCACAGCCTCCCAGAGTGCTAGGATTACAGGCATGAGCCACCTCTGATTTCAAGGTTTTTAATCTATTTTCTAATATTTGCATAATGAACATGTATGTAGACTTTCAACTATTGTTTCAATAGGAACTTCTGTGTCCTTCTCAGGATATCATAGTTGATATCCTGCGAAAGTACAGGACTAAGCAAACTCTTGGAATTTGAATATATTTATGTTATGGGAAAAGGTCAGTTAGGCAAAATGTAGTTGTTCAAAATGGAAACAGTTTCCCTGCTAACTTGGGGACATGGCCTTGCTAAGGACATTTCAGGAGTTAGAAGTAGGCGAGGAGAATCAACGTTAAATGAGGTTAAGTATATATGATGTAATTAATACACATGAGAGGGGGCAGTGTTGGTGAAGGATCGAAATAAGATAAACACTTCTTTTGGTCCCAGCAAACAAGTTTAAATTGGCTTTTCTTTCAGTGCTTCTGGATTACCACTTAAAATGGGGACAACCCATGAGGGTGAAATTCACCTGATCCACTCACCAGGTGTTACCCCTGTGGGAACCCCCTGCTACTCACTGTTCTGGCAATAAATGGTGCAAAGTATCTCATGAAAAATGGAGCCTCGAATCTCAGGACTTCACATTCTGACATGAATTTAGGGTTGGAGGAGGACAAATGCTTAAAGAAATTCACGCAACTTTGTGGCTATGTCCTTTCTTTCTCACGTTGGGTATGAGTTGAATGACACTTGTGTGAAAAAGCCTGAGCAAAACTAGGCAGGTTTTGAGGTATTTTAATATTATTATTCTGGACAATTTGTTCCATAAAGACCTAAGAACTGATGTCTTGCCTCTGCCACACGGTTAGCACATATCTTACCTCATGTGGATTTCTTTTGTATGCATGTGTCATTTTTGCTGTTCCCATCTAAATGGCACACACCTTGAGACTAAATGGATGGTTCTCAAATGTTGTGAGCATCACAGTTGCCTACAGAGCTTGTTAAAACAGATTGCTGGGGCCGGGCGCGGTGGCTCACGCCTGTAATCCTAGCACTCTGGGAGGCCGAGGCGGGCGGATAGCTCAAGGTCAGGAGTTTGAAACCAGCCTGAGCAAGAGTGACACCCCATCTCTACTAAAAATAGAAATTAATTGGCCAACTAAAAATATATAGAAAAAATTAGCTGGGCATGGTGGCACATGTCTGTAATCCCAGCTACTTGGGAGGCTGAGGCAGAAGGATTGCTTGAGCCCAGGAGTTTGAGGTTGCTGTGAGCTAGGCTGACGCCACGACACTCATGCTAGCCCGGGCAACAGAGTGAGACTCTGTCTCAAAAAAAAAAAAAAAAAAAAAATATTGCTGGGCCCCACCCCCAGAGTCTCTGCAACCTGGGGCTTTACATTTCTAACAAGTCCCCAGGTGATGCTGCTGGTGTGAGGACACATTTTGAGAACCAGCTGAATAACTTCATCAAATAGCACTTTAAAGGAAAAAGTACCTTCTATGTGAAAGGTGACAAATTAAGACAAATTTGTTTATGGTTCAGTTCAACCATGGTACGTTGTGCCAGACATTTTACAAGGTGCTAGGGACAAAAGTACGGGAGGTAAGTCCTTCTCACAAAGCCTAGTTTCATAGTCTACACAGAAAGATAAACACAGTACAAATGGTAACAATACAATCAAAAAGTGGCTACAACACAAGTCGTAGAAGACATAGTAATTAAGACATCTGTAAACATTTGTCCCTCCCCAGCGAAGAGCAGTCTCGACTTGCAGCAAGAAAGTACGCCCGTGTGGTGCAGAAGCTTGGGTTCCCTGCCAGGTTCCTCGATTTTAAAATTCAGAACATGGTTGGAAGCTGTGATGTGAGATTCTCCATCAGGCTGGAGGGTTTGGTGCTAACCCACCAGCAGTTCAGTAGGTATGATGGTTATGTAGCTTAACTTTGAGTTTACCAAGATATTCAAGTTACATTTTGGGCTGCTTATATGATGTAGCTTCAGAGAAAGTATGTTTTTTTTTTTTTTAAGGGGGTGGGACACTGTAGTCGAAAGGGTTAATATGCTATGCCTGAGTCCTCACAGGGTTACCATTGAAATAGTTGTTCTCAAACTGAAGCTGTCCAGGTGATTACAATACAATTTATTAAAACACACATTCCTGGCTGGGCTTCATCACCAACCATTTTGCTTGAATTTGCAGTCTTAAAGCTCACAGGTGATGTCAATGGTGCTGGCCAGAGGCCTAAAGGTTGAGACGTGCTGATCTTGTAGACTTAGAATATTGCACAAGTGGCTTGTGATGGCACTGGCAGGAGAAGGCGGGTGAGGTGGGTGAGGCCAATAGGAAGGAGCTGGAGAGAAGATGGCAAAAAAATAGCTGTAGCACGTTCTGTGAAAGCAATCCTATCTAGTTTGCGTCCTGTCTTGTTTGACTGGGTGAGGTTGTGTGTGTAGTTGTAGCCCCTGTCTCAGCACCATCCTTAGCGTATTCCTATCCCCAGGGGACTATCTCCCACCTTCCTGACTTCTTCCGCCTTCCCATCTCAACAGCCACTGCGCCTCCGCCGCCCCGGCTGCTTAGATGCTTCTCAGGCGCTTAGATGCTTCTCCGGCCAGCGCAGTCCCGCAGAGCGCGGTGAGGGAGGTTGACTGATACACACCAAATCCCTCCGCCTGCGACGATGTACGCCTGGGCCAAGGCAGTTGGCCTGGTTTAGGACCACAGATGCTCTTAAATTCTTCCGATTAAGCTTGAATTTAAGTCCTTTCATTACAGTATTTTTTTTTTACCCTCTTTGCCATCTAGCAGTCGTCCCGTTTACTAGTGTAGATGGGGGTCATGTAGCTGTGCTTCCCTGACATGTGTTGGCTTTTGTTTTAAATATGATCCGAACAGAAGTTAAAAATTGCTTTGTTTTTTCTGAACACTTAAAAAAAAATTCTGGTTCATTCTGAGATATAGTTTTTATGACATGAATTGAACAGTGTTTATTTTTCTTATGGTATTTTCTTCATCAGTTTTTTCAACATATTATCGAGTGCCTCTGATAGACCCCATTTTTCAAAAATCTGAGCTCACTGTGAAGTCTCCCTGCTATGTAAAGCATATTGCCTCTTAGGTATCTGTCTGTCTGCAATCTTGGGATAATTTGCAGATTCATAGTGAAACCTTCATTTTTAGGAGTCCCTCCATGCTTAAGCCATCTCATCTTCCAGGCTCAAGTTGTGGGCCTCCAGCCTATCTTCTTCCAAATCAACTTATTCTGAACATTTATAGTAGCTCTGCCTGAACTTCAAGGCGCGTGTTAGACTTGGCGTTCTCCTGTCTGGCCATTTAGGGCTCTAAAATGATGCGTGCAGTTCCCCCTGAGTTTCCCTTCATTTCTTACCAACAGCGTCTTCCTTGCAGAGCAGATTTAAGTCTAGGGTAGGAATGCCCCTTGTTACTACTGCTGTCTTCTGAAAGATAAATTGCCCGTAGAGCACAATGAGAATTCATCAGATGCACTGCTTTTAGCCACTTTTAGCCCTGTTGTCTTCCTCCTGGGCCAGCTTTATGATCTCACCCATCACTTTTTTATCTGGCCAGGAAGCTTGCTTTGCATTCCCATGGCTGTCTATTCCTAGCCTCATTCTTGCTGCCCCACATCCTCTCCATCCAGCCTTCAGCCCCAGGTTGTGAGTTACAACTCCAATGTGTGTATTCTCAACACTGGGGGCATTAAAAACATCTCTTTCTCAGCAGGTTTGAATCTTTAACGTGAGGACTCTCTAATTGCCTGTGGATCTTTGGGGAACTATAGCACACTTCACACTGTTATAATTATCAGGTCAAGTCTGCCTTGTGTTAAAACCTCAAGTTCGTTTTATTCCCCAGGTTCTGTCAATTTGTATACCAACATTTAATGATACAAGTGTCTCATTTTGTTACTGGGCACCTTCCCCATCAATCTTTCTGTGCCATAATCTTCTTCACAGTGTTCTGTGTACATTTTTCCCTCTTCCCTCCAATTTTTAATTCAAAGATATCCTGATAATACTTGTTAAATGAATAAAATCTAGGTGACTACCACGTAGCCCATGTGAGTGAGATAATAGCAAGCTATGTAACTCTAGTCCCTTGCCCACGTAAAGCTCAAAGTCTAAAGGGAAAAACCAGACTTCGAGCAACAGAAGATGGCAGCTACCACAGGCTCAGGAGTAAAAGTCCCTCACAATTTACTACTGTGGGAAGAACTTGAAGAAGGCCAGAAAGGAGCAGGAGATGGCACAGTTAGCTTGGGGCTAGAAGATGATGGAGACATGACATTTACAAGATCGACAGGGGTGATAATTGGGCCTCCAAAAACAATTTATGGAAACTGAATATTCAGCCTTAAAATAGAATGTGGACCTAAATACTCAGAAACACCCCCGTTTGTAAGATTTGTAACAAATTAATATGGAGTTAATAGTTCTAATGGAGCGGTGGACCCAAGAGCCGTATCAGTGCTAGCAAAATGGCAGAATTCATACAGTGCCAAGGTTGTCCTGCAAGAACTTCGGCACCTGATGATGTCTAAACAAAATATGAAACTCCTTCAGCTGCCTGAAGGACAGTGTTACAGCAATTAACCAAAAAGAAAAACCACAGGCCTTTCCCTTCCCATTCGATTTAAGCTATCTTCATTTTCCATAGTAGTAAATTTTCTCTATACATCTTGTAGACCTCAAAGTACTGGAAAGGAAGCTCCCATTCAAAGACAATTTATCTTCAGATACTGTAAATGATACTAATTTTTGTCCATTTGAAATAAGTTGTGCTATAACAACAAAATAACCAGACAGGTCCATGACAATAATGAAATGTGATACCTGTGCAGTTAAAGCCTCTCAGGGGATTATGGGACCATAAAACAGGGTACTTAATGTAACTGGGCGTGGGTGGAGGCCAAGGAGATCTCTCCCTGGGGGAAGTGACATTTAAAGTGAAACTTGAAGAATGAGTTTAAAGTTGGGTTGGTCAAGAAATTGCTAGGTGTTTGATATTCTAAATCTCTATGAAATACTGGGTCTTGAATGTTATGGAAAAGTAGTTGAATCGTGCTATTTTTAATTTTCCCTTTTATTTCTTAACAGTTATGAACCTGAACTGTTTCCTGGCCTTATTTATAGAATGGTAAAACCACGAATTGTGTTGCTTATCTTTGTATCTGGAAAAGTTGTGTTGACAGGTAAGTGCTGAGATTATTTTCTGACATTCATAGAATTCAATAGTTGTGCATGTACTTTGCTTTTCCTTTTAAATAGCTTTGTTCACCATTAGAAAGTAACTCTTACTGTTATAGAATGCCTGGAAAAATGAAAAGTAGAAAAGAACATAACATCACCCTTAGGTCCTAATACCTAAAATTACAGAAATATGAAAAAGTCATTGTTTTGATATGTATTTCATCTTTACATTGTGCTTTTAAGAAAATCATTAGAATATATATAGCTTAACTCATTGTTGCAAACCCGTCATGAAGGCTTTTAATGGCTGCACAATGTTCTAACACAGGGTTCAGCAGACTTTTCAGTAAAGGGCCAAATACTAAATATTTAAGGCTTTGTTGGGTCATAAGGTCTGTTACAACTACCGAACTCTGCCACTGTAGTGTGAAAGCAGCTATGGACACTATGTAAAGGAAGGGACTCTGAAATGTGAACTTTGCATCACTCACATAACTTACATGTGTCATGTCATATTTTTCCCAACCACTTAAAATATAAAATTCTTAGCTCACAGGCTAACAAGGACAGGCAGCAGGCTGGCTTTGGCCAGCAGGCCTATGTTTCCTGACCCCATTCTAAGATGTCATTGAATCAAATTTATTCTCCCTTTGTCAGAGATATAAGTGTTTCTTTTTTGCTTGCTGCTTACAAATGGCACAGACATCTGGCTGTTTTTAAGTGTGAAGCATTATTAGTGTGGACACTCAAAAATGAGACTTTAAGGACATAACGATTTTATTCTTAGTCCAGACATCTGGCTGTTTTTAAGTGTGAAGAATTATTAGTGTGGACACTCAAAAATGAGACTTTAAGGACATAACGATTTTATTCTTAGTCCAAATTGCCAAATTCTTTTACAAGGATGTACAGTAAAGTTCTCCTATATCGTATGTTCCTACCAGCAGTGTATCTAGATATCTTTTACCAAACCCTCAGCAGCATTTAAAACAAAATGGTACAAAAGACTTCATAGGTGAAAGTTATCTCACTGCTTTTAGATTGATTTCTATTTCCAATTGCAAGCTTTACAATCACTTTTCAACATATCCAATAAATAGCATCTTATCTCTTGTAAAAGTGTATAAATATCCTTTTGGCTACTTAGTTTTATTAGTTTTTCCCTAGGGATTTCCCTAGTTTTTCCCTATGAGTTCACCAGAAAACTGTTAAAGATAATTACTCCTTGCTACATTTGTGCCCTTTTCAGTTGACTTCTTTTTGCCAATTTTTACAAAAAGGGTTTTAAAAAAATTCTTGAGGGAATGGTTGAGTTTCCATGCCATTCTACCGAAGTTTATTTTTGTCTAGTTTTGTCTGACTTTTTACACATTTTACTCTTCCCCACCAAAATGAATGCCAAGTTGGTATGGCATGCTATTGCATTTATCCCATGGCAGCTCTTTCTCATGGTCCCTATATCTCCTAGAGCCAATTTCCCCTCATTACTTCTTTTTATGTTTAGCTCATCTTGAATATTCTTCCAGATAAACTCTAGAATTCTATAAAATCTTGTTCAATCTAAAAAAAGTTATTTTAATTACTTGAATTAGTTTAAGAAAGATTGATAGTTGGCCGGGTGTGGTGGCTCATACCTGTAATCCTAGCACTATGGGAGGCTGAGATGGGAGGATTGCTTGAGGCCAGGAGTTCATGACTAGTTTGAGCAAGAGTGAGACCTCATTTCTACCAAAAAGAGAAAAAAATTATCTGGGGATGGTGGCGTGTGCCTGTAGTCCCAGCTACTCGGAGGCTGAGGCAGGAGGATCACTTGAGCCCAGGAGTTGGAGGTTGCAGGGAGCTATGATGACACCACTGTACTCTACCTGGGGCAACAGAGCAAGACTCTGTGTCAAAAAAAAAAAAAATCAGCATCCAGCAGAATGAAATGTCTGTTCTTAAGTGTTATAACTTTCAATAGAGTTCTATGGTTTGAAGACACATCAGTTATTTTTTAGAGAAAAGCAAAGTGGGGAGAATCTGTTTGGAATCCAAGAACCTTGGCAAAAGTACAATTGCTCAGCTGTCACCAATTTAGAGTCTGGAGTAATTAAGACCCCCTAGAGACTAAAAAAGTTTACCTCTCCATCCTAGAGGAAGGGGGTTAAGCCTGACAAGTAAACTGAATAGTAGAGATATTGTAGGCAAATGTATTCCCTACTTAAGAGAACAAACTTTTCAAGACCCTTGGAAGCATTCTTTCATATATGTACTATGTATTGTTACAATTCAATCTTATTAAAAGTGCAAATTGCCAAGTATAGGCGAAGTTCCTATTATAGGTTTCTTTAAATATCCTTAATTCAGATCAGCTTTCCATTTACCCCAAATTTCTTTAAGAGCTTTCAGGTACACATTTGCTGGAACTTTCAAATCACAAATGTAAAGGATTGTCACTAGCACGAACTACTGAAGACCACATAGTACACTTCCCTTAATTTTTGCTAAGCACACAGAATAGGCAAATTTAAATTTCTTCATTTTACAAGATGTGGATCATCACTTTTCTGGAGGAAGGGATGAAATATATTAACTGAAATCCAAATTCTGCTTATATTAAGTAAAAGTCATAACTTACCACTGAAATGAATAATTATAATCTGTTGGGGTTCTACCTGTTTATGTCATATTGTCTTAAACTACCTTGCCTAGACCTTATATGGTTTGTTACTTTTGCCTCAACCTTAGAAGACAAATGTTCCTTGTTCCTTAATTTTAGGTACCCACAAATGGTCCTTATTCCTTAATCTTAGGTACCTAGAGACTCTCTTTCCACCTGCACAGGGATTAAAAACTCAAGGGCTCACACCTGGGGAAAAGGGCCAAGGCAATCTCCTTTTAGCCTTGCCCCTAAATTGAAGCTGGAGATGCTTGAATTGGGTGTCCCATGGAGTCCCAGAGGCTCATACATGGTCTAGTGCCACCTGGCAAGACCAGGTACTCTGCAAAGATGTTCTGAAAGCAAGGTCCCAACAAGGATAACTTTTGACTAGAAAATGGCAAAATGTTGAAATTATAAATGCACTTGAGTTTGACTGTGGAAGATAATGGAGCCTGGCTCTTGCCTGGGTAGGAACTATAGAACACCAATGCTCATAGTACAAATGTGCAGTAATTTGAAACCATTGTATTATATGCCATTTGCAGGGTCTTTGAAAATAATTTATCCGTGTAAAATCCTTACTTCCCTGAGGTGCCAAAGCTGCAGCCACCATGTCCAAGCCTACTTCTGAATTGTTCTGATTATAGTTAAGTGATCTGAGGACAAAGAGGATCTGCTGCCCTATGTAGTTATGGTCCCTGAGCAGAAAACAGTGGGACTTGGACCAAGCTTACACCATTTCCCCAGGTCTGTGCTTGTTTTCTGTGACTGGTGTGACATTTAGGACCCATTTCTTTTCCCAAACCACAGTAAAATTAGTAATAGAGCTAGGTTCTGCTGGAATAATATATAACAAACAGCAAATACATCAATTTTCGTTTCCAAGATCAGGCATAGTAATAGTTAACATGTGTTGGGCACTAAAATAAGTGCTAAAATAAGTAAGGACTTTTACATGGTGTCCAGTTAACTCTGAGGTTGAACTTTATGCCTCAGTTTCCTCACTCGTAAAATAGGGACAAGGGAGAGGTTTAGTAACCTTAGCAATGTCAAGCAGCTATACGTGATTCAGTGCAGTGGGAATGTAAACAGCCTGGCCCAGAACCAACCCCGCTACACTCGCTCTGTCTTCTGGCAATTTAGAATCTATGAAAACACCTGTGTGGTCTCCTGTACACCTTCCTTTCTTGTCAGCTGAAGGAATGGTCACTACTCTTAGAGTCAGCAGGTGTGGTGGCTAAAGGATGGACTGGAGACCAATTGTCTGGTTTGAATCCAGGCTCTACCATTTTTTGGCTGTGTAACCTTGGGTGAGTTTAAGTTCTCCACTCTGGTTTCCACATACGTAAAATGCAGATGGCCATAGAAACTACCTCCTAAGTGTGGTGAGGACGCAGAAAACAGTGCCTGGCCCACGGTATCAACAATTAGCTATTACATCCGTGGAAACCCACTCTCCTGGCTTTTTTTCTATCACTGCAAAAGACTGGAATGCTGCTGTGATGCCTTTCCCTGACGATAGGAACGTGAAGTCTTAAGAGGCTTTTGTAAAATGCTTCACATCTCCTTATTTTCCTCCAGCATAAATGACTAAGAAGCTGGGTGGTTGTTCCTGAGGGCCACTGTCAGTCAGCTCAACATCAGTGCTTCTTGGAAATGAGGAGGCCAGAGGGCGGCAGGAAATGCCCAGACTAACTAGTGAGTGAGTGGGCCAGGGACACAGCAGAATATCCCTGTCAATTGTTACCGTTAATCCCCCCCCCATAGCAAGTTTGTATATTCTGTAAAATGAGGACCTCGAGGGTACATGTGTTAAATGTGTAAGATTCTGACTTGTTTGCACACACATATGGCCTCACTTGGGAAAATAAGATGAGCAGTTACGAGTTGGTGTAAGAACAGACTTGGAAGACCCAGGTAGTATTGGAGGCTGTTACTGGGCTGGCTAAGGGGTCAGGATGAGCTTAGAGCCTTCCTAACAAACGGCAGATATTTAGTATATTTTGGGTGCCTACCCCATGTACGTGTACTGTTAGGTGCTGAGGATACAAAGGTGAATATAACACACTCCCCATCTGACTGGAATCCAGCACTGCTGAAGGAGACAGATTACATGTCACTGGGCTCTTACAGAACCGAGTCATCCCATGAGCTGTGTGTCCTTGGACTAGCCATGCCAGTAAAATCGCTTTGGGTTTTATAAAATGTTGTGGACTTCTACAAACCTTAGTTCACATAACTCTTATTGCAACTCTATGAGAGACCTATTGTCCTTATTTTACAGGTAAGGAAACCAAAAAGAGGTTGAGTAATTCATTTGCCTGTTATTTCAAAGCTAGTTAGTGGTAGAGCTGGCATTCGAGCCCATGTTACGTGATCTGAAAGCCAGCCAGTCCTTTCTCTAGTACACCAGGCCACACCATTTCCACCTCAGTCACCAAGGTGAGGACTGGTGTTTGCTCCTCAAAGCTGCAGTCATTACAGTCTGAAGAAAAGGAATGGTAAGTTAAGTTTGGCTTAAAAGGCAAGAGTCATCTAACTGGAGTCTGGTGCTACAAATTAAGGTTTTTCATTGACGTATTGATAGGACTATGGGGCCAGTTTAGGCTCTTTTAAAGTTTTGATACCAATATTTCAGTGACTAATGTTTGATTAAATTGACCAAATCCCCACATTTTAACACCTAGCTACAAATACTAGCAATGTTTATTTGATGACTTTTGGTGTAAAGGAAGGAGCATTGGCATTGGATACATGAGCTTCTCTCCCAGAGCTGCTACTTTATGGTTCAGGTAATACCAATTTCTTGGGCACCATTTTGCCCATCTATGAAATGAGGAAATTGTACTAATTTCCCTAAAGCCCTTTGTGTCTAAAATAGTTGTTCTATATAAAACATATATAAAATAATGATATAAAATATCATATAAAGTAATCACTGACAGTGTCCATTCCCTCTTGGGTGATGGGTATTTTCTGCTCCCCAGGAGACTCCAGATAGTATACTCTTTGTGTCTGAATGCAGTACTCTCATGTATGATTTTTTTTTTACATATGTAAAAGTGTTATGGAAGAAAAGGTAAAGTACATGGTCATCCAAAATACTGGACCTGGGCACTGTTCCTCAGATGTAAGAAAAATCTTGGTTTGGTTTCTTTGGCGGGGGGCGGGGGCGGGTGTGTGTTTGCTGTACCTATTATGCTTCACTGTCTAACAAGAAGGTTGCCCCAGACAAATGTATACAGAAGCCAAAAAAGTCCATAAAACCAGAGGCAGAGTCTCCCTTTATAATGGTCTTACTGCTTCACCAACTCACTTTTTGGTTTCTACAAAACTAATCTTTTTAGAAATTAAAATTTTAGTGCTATAACTAAAATCTGCTGAGACTTAAGGAGTTTTTCCTACTCAAAAAGCAGAGTTTCTCTTATCTAAGTAACGCACTCTCCTCCCCACCCCCCATCCTGTGGGCGGAGACCCAAGATTGTAAACTCCTTGGCTATGAATAAGTAACGTTTCACCCTTATCTCTTAAAAAAACATTAGGCTTATAAGGACTTCATCTTTGATTCTTTAACTTTTTAAACTTGAGGTGAATTCACATAACAAATTTAGCCATTTTATTTTTTTTATAAATTTTTTTCTAGACATGTCAACAAGAGATTTAGCCATTTTGAAGTGAACAGTTCAGTGGCAATTAGAACATTCACAATGTTGTGAATGCACCACGACCTCTCCCTAGTCCTAAAACATTTCCATTGCTCCAAAATAAAACCCTGTACTATTAAACAGTTTGTTCCCATTCCCTTCTCCCCCCAGCCCCTGAAAACTACCCATCTGTATTCTCTCTACGGATGTAGCTATTCTGGATATTTCATATAAATGGAATCATAATATGTGGATTTTTGTGTCTGGCTTCTTTCACTTAGCATGTTTTTAATGTTCGTATTGTAGCATGTGTCAGTACTTCATTTCTTTTTATGGATGAGTAATGTATGTAATATACTACAAATTTTTATCTGTGGGTGGGCATTTAGGCTGTTTCCACCTTTTGGCCATTTGAACAGTGCTGCAATGAGAGTGCATGTTATCTGAGTGTCTCTTCTCAATTTTGGGGGATATTTACCTGGAATGATGGGCTGAATCATGTGCCAGTTCTTTAACTTCAAGAACCACCAAAGTGTTTTCCAGCAGCTGAACCATTTTACATTCCCACCAACAATGTCTGACCCTTCTAATTTTTCCACATTCTTGCTATCACTTTTGTTCCTTTTTTTTAAAAAACCTCATCTTTAATTCTCTTTATTTTTTTGTAGAGATAGGGTCCCGCTATGTTCCCAGGCTTGCCTTGAACTCCTGCCCTGAAGCAGTCTTCCTGCTGGCATCCCAAAGTACTGGTCCTAATTGCTACCGGCTGCTCAAATCTGTTGTACCTCCTTTTGGTAGTTTCTTCTCATTAGTCCTGTAATTAAACCAGATAACCACTTCTCAGATTATTTCTGCTCTATTACTGCAGCCTTCCTCTTCCCCAACTTTATAGCTCTTAAGGAAGAGTCTTTATCAACTTAGGTATTTTCCATTTCTCTTCATGCTAACAGTATTTATATTTCTTTCGTTAACCTCCTTACTTCCTTGCCTCCACCCCACAAAAAAATCAGATAATAGTGTCCTGATTAGCTGAAGCTCCATAATATAGTTCTAGTCCATAACCCTTAGCATGATGTGCCTGTATAACTTTGAAGGTGGATGTAATGGTGGGTAGTGGTGGTTGCTGAGATGAATAAGGACTAGTATTTCTCACGGGTGAAGACTGTATCTAATCCATGTTTTGTTTTGTTTTTTGAGATAGGGTCTTGCTCTGTTGCCCAGGTTGGAGTTCAGTGGTGCTAATGTAGCTCAATGCAACTTTGACCTCCCGGGCTCAAGTGATCCTCCCACCTCAGCTGTAGCTGGCACTACAGGGGCATACTATTGTGCCTGTCTAATTCTTAAACTATTTTTAGTAGAGATGGGGTCTCAATATGTTGCCCAGGTTGGTCTCGAACTCCTGGCCTCAAGTGATCTTCCTGCTTCCCAAAGTGCTGGCATTACAGGTTTGAGCCCATGGGGTTTTTTATCCTTATAATTCCTAAAGCAGTTACATTATAATTAAAGATCTCTTGGAACCTAGGACTCTAAGAGAGACAGTGGTACTATTTTTCCTTCTAATACTCCCTCCCCACGCACTGAAATTTAAAACTCTAGAATAGCTCCAGTTTGCTTCAATCTGTTAATATTAGGGAACCAAAATGTTAACTAGAGATGAGAAGATCAAAGGAAGTCCCCTTTGCTGGTAGCTAAGTGCCCACGTGGTACTGTTCACTCTGGGGTCATAGTCGTGGCATACTTAGAGATAACATTCCGTATTTCATACTGAGCACTGTGTGTCTAAAGACCACACCAACATAGTGGAAGTTCTAAAAACTCTGCTGGAGAGTGTGTTTTGTGGAAATGTGGCTCTAGTTGCCAAATTCTTTATCCAGAATAAACTCGGGTAAGCTAAAGACATCTCATCATATTAAAAGTAATTGGAGATGACACAATGAAATTTTAATGTTAAGATAATTTTGGTATTGTTTTTATAGTAAAGATTATATAAACTTGGATTTCTTTATAGGTGCCAAAGAACGTTCTGAGATCTATGAAGCATTTGAAAACATCTATCCTATTCTAAAAGGTTTTAGAAAAGCCTGAGTGTATCATTTAACTCCACACATTATACTGGTTTGAATATGTGTATAAGCCCAGCACAAACAGCTGGATTCTTCTACCTTTATTTGTTAAAGGGTAATTCTATGTAAGTAACTACGCCTAAGAAATGAAGAAAATTTCTTACTCAAAGTGACTCTTGTATGTTATTTAAAAAACTGATCAAGTAAACTTATTTCAGAATTTGAGAGATTTAGAGCCTTGCTGGAATGATACAGTAGCATCATTGAAACTTTAAGCCTTTGTTCTTAAATAACACATGTTCTTTGAAAGCTTCAAATAACTGCATAAACTAGATACTATCTGTGATATACATCATCATCTTAGCAGGATAGAAGTTAATGTCTGTTTTTGGCCTTTTAAAATACTGAACAGATGATCCTGACCATTAGGTAACAGTCACTGTGAAGGATGTCAGAATACAATTGAAACATAAAAAAACTATAAACCTTAAAACAAAAATCCTTTTGAAATGATCAGAGAAAAAGTTCTCACTAAAAAATCTTAAACTTTCAGGAACCATTCAAGTAGAGTTGTAAACTCTATATTGAAGACAACGTAGGGGATTTTTTGCTTTTATAATCCTACATAATTGTATTAAAACGAAATGGGTGAGACTAACAAGATGGAGGAACAAAGGACTCAGAATTAAGATCTAATTAGGTTGTAGAATCATCAGCATCTGATGATGCTGTGGAGTTTAACAGGGAGAGAGGGGCTAACATAACTTACGGCTCTTGGCCCCAAGTGGTCAGTGATTATGTCCTTCACCAAGGTAGGCATCAGGTTTGTGGGGAGGTAGAGTTCAGTTTCTGACATGCTGAGTTTGCAGTGGCGGAACATTGCTTGATACCTAGTAGGTAGTTCTAACTCTTGGATTTGGAAATTGAAATTCAGCTAGAGAGACTATTCAGGGCGGTCATCAATGGATAGCCTACTGAAATAATCCTTGAGAATCGTCAGTCTAGATAATTTGACGTACACGCCAACCCACTTTTCGTCTTTTCCTCCTGTAGTTCAGAGCAGCGGTCCCCAACGTTTTTGGCACCAGGAATGGTTTTCATGGAAGACAATTTTTCCACGGACGGGGTGGGGTGGGGGTTCGGGATGATTCAAGCACATTACATTTATTGTGTACTTTATTTCTATTACATAGTAATATGAGGAAATGATTATGCAACTCACCAGAGGTTGGGGACTCCCTGGTTTAGAGGTATATTCAAACGCTAATTACTGATACTCTTCCTGACCCATCCCCTTATTTACTGCGCCCCACCCTCCCTTCCCCCCAAGAAACTTGAAGGGACATCCTAACCATCTGTGTAGTCCAGATTTTCTTAGATCATGGCCCAGGGTAGAGAAGGGAGGTTGACCACTTAATTAAAATTAACTTTTCAGAAAGATGCAACTTTGATTTTGTAGGTTTTTCACTGGTTAGTTATTCATAAAGTATTATCAGAATACGGTCAAACGCATTTATCCTCACCGCAGTAGGTAGGTACTGCTATTACATCCATTTAACACGAGAAAATAGGCACAGGGAGGTTAAGGAACTTGTCCCAAGGTACACAGCTATTAAGTAGGTGGGTGGGCCAAAATTCAACCTAGTTCCAAGCCCCAGCCCCACCCAACTTTGTTGTAGATTTAGACAAATTTAAACGTACCCATGGCGAATTAAGTACCTTCCCTGATTCTGTTACCATTACGGTTTCCCAGAATCCTTAAGGCGTGGTATTAACTATTTTTTGCACAACTTTAAGGCTTTAACTCGTATCCTTGGCCTGATCCAGCAGATGATATTTTGTTTATTGGACTTGCCCCTCTAATAATTTTCCCTCCTTCCGGACCAGCAGCCCCTCAGCAGACAGGAAGAGCGACCGCGCGGGGAACATGCTCCCGCCGCGGCAGACAGCTCCGGGAGCCTGGGCTAGCGGCTGGCCTGGATCCCCGCGCGTCCTCCCGGCTCCGCCCCAGGCTCCTCCTCCTGGCCCAGAATGCACCTGGTTAAAAACAAAATCCCACGTGACCGGCTCTGTTCTCAGGCCATCATGGCGTCTCCCAGTGGGAAGGGAGCCCGGGCGCCGGAGGCTCCTGGCTGCGGGCCTCAGCCACTCTCCCGGGACCTGGTGGACTCTGTGGACGATGCGGAGGGGCTGTACGTGGCTGTCGAGCGCTGTCCGCTGTGCAACACCACCCGCCGCCGGCTGACCTGCGCCAAGTGCGTCCAGAACGGCGATTTCGTCTACTTCGACGGTCGCGACCTGGAGAGGTACGGCGGCCGCCACGGCTCTATTGTTTGTTCTCCGGTGTCTTCTCCAGCCAGACGATCAAAGGCTGGAACCTGGGGCTCCCTGTCCAGGCCCCGGATCCTGGCTAAAGGAGGGGGAGAGAGGGAGGGTAGCTACCATGCGCGGCGCTTTACTGCCAGAGGACAGGGTGGGGGCCAGATGAGGGAAGGTCGCTGTTTCTCCATCACCCACCTGATAGGAGTTTGACCCCACGGTGCTCTTGAGTAGTAAGGGAAAAAAGAATAGGTGGTTACTCTTCTGGAGAAGTTTTCCCCTGTTGCTACCATAGAGTTGGATTCTCAGCTCTTTGCTTTATGTACTATAATTAATGTAAAAGCTTGGCTTTCTGCTTTCAAATGCACATTCATAGACATTCTCTGGCGGAGAGAGTAGAAGAAAATCAAGTAACTGTTTAAAAGGGATTTGGGTTTGGTAGTGTTGTGTCACAGGTGGACTTTGTTACCAGACTTGCTTACTCTAATGTGTGGACTAGGACTATCTGATTGCTTCCTTTTTCCTTCCCTGCCTTCAAAGATTTTTTTGGATTTTAAGGAATTTGAGACTGTGTTTTGCCTTTGTTTTAAAATTCAGACTCGGAGCTGCAAGCCTTAGTTAAGAGAATTGCATTTAGGAACATGTCTTGGTTTTGTTTTGAAATCTAAGCAGAGAGCACAAGCCCTTGGATGAGAGACTTGGAAGATTAGTGTAATTAGCGGCAGAGTCTTCCACTCCCAGCTTCTTTTCAACAACTTAGTATCAACAATATTAAGATAGCTTTTTGAGCACCAAAGTTCAGGTATTAATTCATTTACAACAACCCAATAATTTATCTCCAACTAACTACTGAGTAAATGGTACAGTGCTTTGTCCTAGGTCACAAAGATAGTAAGTGTAAGAACCAGAATTAAAATCTAGACAGCCTGGATTTACATGCCTATGCACTTAACCACTAGCCAATACAATGTCTATATTTGGGAATGTTTTGAGTTACTAGTGTTCCTGTAATGATAAATGTTCTTTCTCTTTTGAGGAGACCTGTGGGACAAAATCTTTTTTAATTCATTGCTGTGCCTTTATTGATGCTCTTGATGACCTTAGAAACTGCTGACATAAGCGATAGCTTTAAAAATTAAACCAGTTGTTGTAAGAATACTACGTATGTGATGGAAATGTCTAACTGATGGAGTTTATCAAGGGTTCAGTTCTGGACCTTCTTCTCTATCCATACTTTTTTCTAGATTTATTCCTGTGGTTTAAATGCACCGATATGCTGAAGACTGCCAAACTTGTATCTCTAACCCAGACCTTTCTGAAGTCCGGAAAACAGCTGCCTATTCAACATCTGTATTTAAATTTGCAATAGGTGTCTCCATTTAATATGGCAAACTGAACTCCTTATTTTCCATTATGAATCTGTTCCTCCCATGCTCATTCCAAACCAGTAAATGGCAATCTCTCTTCCTTTGGTTCAGACCAAAAAACCTTTCCTTGACTCCTCTCTTAAGCCACCCTATCTAACTAATCCCATCAACAAATCCCATCTACTCTTCAAAACCTATCCTAAATCTGACCCTTTGACCATCACCTGATCTGATCTACCAGAGGATTATTGTCTCTTGTATCCTTGCTTCCACCCTTTCTCCCCTTTTAGTATAATTTCCATATGCCACTTCTCCATTCCTCTGTTCAAATTTTCCGGTTTTCCTTAAGTAAAAGCCAGAGCCCTTAACCAAGGTCCTATATTATCTGTTCCTCCTCTGAGCTAATCTGTTTTCTCCCTTAGTATTCTGCTGTAACACCCTAGCCTTCCTGTCAGTCTTCAAACGTACCAAGAATAGATCTCCTTCAGGGCCTTTACAATCATATTCAGATAGCCAGGAACAGTTTTTCTCCCAGAAATCTTCAGGGCTGCCTCCTTGGTTTCCTTTAGGCCTCTATTCATACATTATGACCAATGATATAAACTCTGAGGGGAGGCCTTTATCTGTTTTGCTCGGCATGCTGGCTCACTCCTGTAATCCTAGCACTCAGGGAGGCTGAGGTGGGAGGATCCCTTGAGGTCAGGAGTTCAAGGCCAGCCTGAGCAAGAGTGAGACCCTGTCTCTACTAAAAATAAAAAGAAATTAGCTGGACAACTACAAATATATAGAAAAAATTAGCCAGGCATGGTGGTACATGCCTGTAGTCCCAGCTACTTGGGATGCTGAGAGGCAGGAGGATCGCTTGAGCCCAGGAGTTTGAGGTTGCTGTGAGCTAGGCTGACGCCACAGCACTCTAGCCCTAGTGACAGAGTGAGACTCTTGTCCCTCCCCAAAAAAAGACTTTTTCTGTTTTGAACACTGTATCCTCATGTAGTAGAAGCTCAATAAAGATTTATTGAATGATTGAAATGAATCTATCCCTTGTTCCCAACCTCAGTCTTTTTTTTGGACTATTTCAATATTATCCATCATGATTCATTTTTCATTTTTTTTACTAAAGCCGGAAACCTGGGAGTTACCCTAGATTGTTCCTCTTCTCTTATTCTCTATGTCCAAATAATCAGCAAGTCTAATATAGTCTGATTCCAAAATGTATTTTGAATCTGTCCACTTCTAGTTCAGACTATCATCATTTCTCTCCTGACTACTTAGTGATCTCCTTTCACTCAGGCAACTTTTCTCCACCCTGCCTCTGGCCTCCACACAGCAGCCATGTAGAGAAAATGTTAATCAAATAATGTCACTTTTTTTGCTTAAACCTTTCAATGGCTTTCAAGTGCATTTAAAATAAAATTGAAGCTCTTACCATAGCACATGAAAGCCCCATGTGATTTTGCTCCTGCTTACCTCTCTAACTTTGGCTGTAAGGTTAAAAATGTGGGCTTTGGATGTATGCTGCATGGAGTGGAATCCAAGCCTTAAAACTGGCTGTGTGATTTTGAGCAAGTTTCTTAACCTCTCCTATGCTTGTTTATTTCATTTTGAAAATCGTGGGGTATTTAACTTAATAGGTTTTTAGTAGTGGTTACCTAAGAGCATGCATTTAAAGTGCATGATGTCTAGCATATATTATTAAGTACTCAAAAAAATAAGCTCATGCTATGCTCCACAGTCACAGGCCTTCTCTCCAATCTTCAAACATATGAAACTTTTTCTATCTTTGTCCTTGCTGTTGCCTCTGCCTGGAACACTCTTCCGCTTGATTGGCACCTTGTGTTTGACCTCTCAACTTCAGTGTCACTTCCTCAGTGAGGCCTTTCCTGACATCTCTCGTTAAGATAGTTTCCCAACTCCATCTCCCCCCATTATTTGCTATCACAACAACTCAATTGATTTTTTTTCATGGTACTAAGCATGGTGTGTAATATTATTTATTTGAGAAGATGTCTGCATCCAGAATGTAGTTCTGTGAAGGTGTGAATTCTAGTTTTGTTCTATCAATGATAATGCATATCAAAGTTTTTGTAAATATGAATGTATTTTTTCAGGTTTTGTTAACAGACTGTCTTAACATAAAGGTTTTTAGTGGTTTAGCAGTTCAAGGAAAATTAGATACTAAAGAAATCTACCTCACAGTAATTAATTCCTTTGACTCTTAAGAAAGGAATATGTGTCTTTATGTATGCTTTTGTGGATAATATGAGTTTGACAGATAGATTGGTTGAAAAATATCTAAAGTCGTTACTTTTTTGTTGTTCAGTGGGAATACTTCCTTATAACTTTGGTATCCTCACCCACATTATCCTTTCCTCATCTCCCACTTTGCCCCCAGTCCTAAACAATACCCATTTTCTTCTCTCCTTTCTCATCTGCCTTTTAACTTGTATGCCTCCATAATGGATAAAGAAGAGGAATGGTATTAAGCATTATCCCCTACACAATCTTAAACTGTACGAACTGTTGGACGTTTTAAAATTACAGGTCTTTTAACAGGAACATAATTTTCTGATTGCGCATTTACCTGACACCAAAAATAGCACTGCTACCCAATAGATAACTCATAGGTTGAAGTAATCTTTCCATTCAAATCTGGGAAGACATTAGTTACCAGTTCATGATTGGTGGGGAAATGGGACCAGGAAGATGATCTAAGGGTAACTCGGGAAATGTGCCTGTTGGTTTGGGAGCCTGTGATTTTCAAGTGTGGATTAAAAAGAAAGGCAAATTTTATGAGCATCTGGATATTGTTTTTATAAATACGTTTTCAGGAATGATGCTGCGTTACCCTGACTGATGATTTTTAAGAATCTATGATTACACTTTTACCAGGAAACAGAAATACTGGCACTAAACAAATTGAGAGGTGTGATAAAGGATGAGGAACACATTTAGATGTTATTGCGGATTTCAAGGGGGAACATCCAGAAAATATCCTTTAGATATTTCTGTTCTCCCTCTAGTATCCTTTTGGTTGTCAGTCACTGTGGCCTATAAAAATCTATTGTCTTGAGAATTCAGTTCTGTATACTGAATTCAGCAGAACAAAAGCCCTACTGGTAGCTGATTCCCCATCATTAGACAAGAGCTTGTCAATCTTACTACTTTTTGATTATGTCCTTCAAGAGGGGTCTCAACTCCCATCCCATGCAGTTTATTAATAGTATTTCCACTAAGAAATGTGTATCTGCTAAGAAAATATAACTTGTTTTCAGTCAGTATCACTGGCTACTCTTACCAGTATACCTTTTAGAATTTATAAAAGGTTTTCACATTTACTATCTTTTGTTCCCTGCCTCAACCCCGTGAACTATTGACCTATTTTAAAGATGAGGAAACTGAGGCTCAGAGTTGCAGCTAACTTAATCCTGGGCTATGCTAATTCTTAAATTCATATCCTGATTTGAACTATATATAGTGCATGTGTAACAATATCCAAAAGCATCCCATTTTGTTATGCGGATTGAGATATATCTTGGAGGGTCATATGTGCTGTAGTGAACAAAGGGCTGGGATTGAGCCCAGAGAGGCAGTGCCCCCAGCCTGTACACAGCCTCCCAGTTTGGAGTATTTTGAATTTTTACATTGACAAAACCACAATTGTGGCCAGGTGCAGTGGCCTATGCCTGTAATGCTAGCAGTCTGGGAGGCTGAGGCCGGCCGATTGAGCTCGGGAGTTCGAGACCAGCCTGAGCAAGAGTGAGACCCCGTCTCTACTAAAAAAAAATAGAAAGAAATGAGCTGGACAACTAAAAATATATAGAAAAAAATTAGCTGGGCATGGTGGCACATGCCTGTAGTCCCAGCTACTCGGGAGGCTGAGTCAGTAGGATTGCTTGAGCCTAGGAGTTTGAGATTGCTGTGAGCGAGGCTGACGCCATGGCACAGAGCTCCAGCTGGCCAACAGAGTGAGACTGTGTCTCCAAAAAAAAAAAACAAACCACAATTGTAAAATGCATATTTTTTTGGAAAGCTAAATATTATACATAAGACATTTGAAATATTAAAAATGTTTTTAGTTTAAGCATTATAGAAAAAGGAAAATCACAATTCTACCATATAAAGATTCCTTTGTTAGATATAGCACTCAATATGCTATGCTTATTCTGTGACAAAATGGGGTAACACAATACATACTATTTTGCAGAGTTTTTTGGAGGTCTGTTGCATTTAATATACCTAAATATCTTTTCACATCAGTACACAGAATATTGCTTATTTCATCACAGCTGTAGTATTTATTTTTTTAATCCAAAGTTAGGATTATTCAGTAACTCTAGTGGAGGAATAACATTATACAAGTATCCTTTTTGTTTTTCTGTTTATTTACTCTCTTTTAAACAAAAATGAATTTTTCTATTTTATGTGCAGGAGAAGTGGATGTTAGGACTGCCCTATTCCTAGTTTTGTAATCCCTCAGGCTCTTGTAGTCAGATTCTGTAGTTGAGTTTAATACATACTAAGATTAAGTGCAAAATCACTCATTGCAGTGAAGAAACGGGAAGCTAGTAAATATCATATGCTAAGCTATGTTGTCTGTACCTGGTGCTTTCACATTTATTTTATTTAATCTGTACAACCTAGTAGTAGATAAGCATTATTCCCATTTTACAAATGAGGGAACTGAATAATGCCTTGTTTCTATTTTCTACTAATGACTTAACCTTCATTCTTGTCAATAGAGTATGTTTTCACTGTATTTTCTCATGTCCTAAATATTCCAACATAAGGTAAAAGAACCATCCTGGTAAGGACCAGTTTTTTTCCATATCTTATTTGCGTATAAACGCCATACCCTTGTGTGCCTAAAGAATTTAAGGGAGAAAAATTTGATGGCTAGTGATTCTTAAGTTTCCTAATTCAAGAGATACTTAGTTCTTTAGCCATCTCTACTTAAATATGTAATTAACCAGGTTGCTCACTTTAAAAAAAAACAAAACAAAAAACTGAGCTTTAGCAAATACACTGTGAGGGTAGAAAAACTGCTGTGCTTGCTCCCCCAGGCACATCTGTCTCTCATCTACTTAGCTGAGATGTCCCACTGCCTTAACTCTTCTACAGCAACCTGTGCCGAAATCATGCATGGGGGAAGTTTCCTACCACTGACCTGAAGGCCAGTGCTCATTCCACCCCTACCCTGAGATTTAAGGAACCCAGAAAGATATAATCTGTCTCAAGGGCTTAAGGCTTAAGAATTCTGGATACTTTGGGGGAACTATGTATTTTTCATAGTGGGGTGTGATCCTCAAAAGGGGAACATGAGTAATTTTAGTTGATTGAACGCTACCTTTTTTTTCTGATTTTAAAGGTGTATATGGTTATTATGGAAATCTTGTAAAGCACAGAAACACATAAAGAAGGAAACAGATTTTACTCATATTTTTACAACCATATATATAGTTATTTTGCTTTTTTTGAAAACCCAGCCTCATAAGAACATACTCATCTTGGCCTATAAAATATTGTCTTGTCCTTTGTAGCAATATACCATCATAATTATTCTATTGAACATAAAATTTTTTTCCCAATTATTTGCTATTACTGATTTTGTGACTGACACCTTCAAATATAAATCTTTCATCGTCTCTGTTCCTTAGGATAGATTCCTTGAAATGCAATAACTGATTTAAAGAGTTGAGTATTTTTTCAGGCTCTTAATTTCTTGTTTGAAGGGTTATAGTTTTTGCTTTTCTTAAAATACATTAGTGATGTGTGCTCAGACTTTTCTATTCTACAACCTTAGGCACAAAGTAAACATAATAGCCGTAGGATGAAGGAAAGAACTGCCAGGCAGATGGAGAGATTAGAGTTATTTTATGGAAGGTGCTATGCTTGGGACATAGTTAGTGCTCAATAAGTTGTAGGTGTTATGGTGATGCTATTTATCCCTAGCATAGCATTAATAATATGGATCCCTAGTAGAGTACATGCCCTGGTGCTGTTTTCCTGGTAGTACGGAGCAGATTTATGTGAATATCTCACCTGTGGATAGGCCCACTCAGCTGCCCATGCTTGTAGCCAGGGAACAGAGTGGAATTATGAGGTTCACATTCTTTACCACCACCTCATTAGCAGCACACTCCCATTACTGTTGTCCCACTTGGTGTGCTGAAACACTTCGTGCAGAACAAATTAATGTTTACATAGCAGAAGTTCCACTGCCTATAATGCCTTCCTTCCCTTAACAGGATCAACTCTTAACTCATCATCAAGTCGCAGCTTAGAAAGGTATCACTCCTGGAAAGCTCCCTCTGAAGCCTGGGCTGTGTGTCCTCTTTCATACCACTGGGGCTCTGTGTGACCACCCTTCTCCTAGTTCTCATAGTCTCTATCACGCGGGCCTGTTGGAAAGTCAGTTTAAGGGAAGACTTGGTTGTTTTTGTTTTTGTTTTTGTTTTTTGAGACAGAGTCTCACTCTGTTGCCCAGGCTAGAGTGCCGTGGCGTCAGGCTAGCTCACAGCGACTTCAGACTCCTGGGCTCAAGCAATCCTTCTGCCTTAGCCTCCCGAATAGCTGGGACTACAGGCATGTGCTACCATGCCTGGCTAATTTTTTCTATATATATTGTTAGTAGTCCAGCTAATTTCTTTCTATTTTTAGTAGAGACGGGGTCTCACTCTTGCTCAGGCTGGTCTCGAACTCCTGAGCTCAAACGATCCTCCCGCCCCAGCCTCCCAGAGTGCTGGGATTACAGGCGTGAGCCATCACACCCGGCCGGAAGACTTGTTTTAAATAGAAGAAAAAAATAATGAGTCAGAAAAGTATGAAATTTTTAGGAAACAAAGCCAAAACTGTGGAGTAATTTATTTAGTAAATAATCTAGAAGGTCTTTTTAAATTGGAAGAGAAAATACAGGAAATAGTGCTGTGAAAGCCATACATGGAACAGGTTCACTGGCAGATTGCATTCAGACAACAGCACAAAAACTAGAGTCGTTAAATTTTAAAAAGTTGGTATGCAAACTGATATTTGCATACCAGTTCAGAAAATTTTGTACAGCAGAAACATTAGTAAGAAAACAGATTGAGGAAAAGTAATTTCAAGATGTATGAAAGAAAAATGGCTAATTCCCCTGATAAATAATCCTTCAAGGAAAAAAAACTATAGAAAAATGAAGGGCATAGGGAAATAAGAAAAATAATTAGCCAGTAAGATATGAAAAGTTGTTCAACCTTTCAAATAGTGAAATAAAGGCAAATAAATGAATTGGGAACTATCTTTTGAGAGGAGAGGTGTGAGGCCAATCAGATTGGCAAAAGCTAAAAAATGTCCAGCGTTTGGGGAAGAGTGAGAAAATTGGTTCTGTTACCTGCTGTTGTTGGTGTTGTAAATTATATGAAATGTTTTAGAGGAAATTTGAGGATAACTGTCAGAATTTTGCATGTAAATATTTGACTCAGCAGCTTATAGGAATTTCTCATAGAGAAACTTAAAAGCTTGTAAACATTTGTGCAGTAAGATATTCATTTATATCATTATAATAGTAAAAACTTGGAAGGAATAGCAATGTTCATCAGTAGGGGCTTATAAATGAGTAAGTTCATTGAATGAAATGCTGTGTACCTGTTAATGAGAGAGCAATATGTCTGGCATGGAAAAAGATAACAAGATATTTTATGTGACAAACCTAACTTGAAAAACGATATGTAAAATATGGTCTCACTACCTTTTTTTAAATTATTATTTCAACAGATTTGGGGGGGGCACAAGTGTTTTTTGTTACATGGATGAATTGTATTATGTTGCAGTCAGGGCTTTCTGTGTACCCTTCACCAGAATAGTGTAAATAGTACATGATAAGTAGATTTAATCCATCACCCCCACCCTCCCATCTTCTTAGTTTTCAGTGTGTATTACACCACTTTATGACCATATATACCTTTCGTTTAGCTCCCACTTATAAGTGAGAACATGTGGTATTTGTTTTTCCATTCCTGAGATACTTCATTTAGGAGAATGGTCTCCAGTTCTGTCCAAATTTCTGGAAAAGACATTATTCCTTTTTATGGCTGAGTAGTACTCCAGGGTATGTGTGTACATGTACTTGCGTGTGTGTGTATATGTATATGTGTGTATATATACACACATATACACATATATACATATGTATATACACACACACATACAAACCACATTTTCCTTATCCACTCATCAGTTAATGGGCACATAGGTTGATTCCATATCTTTGTAATTGTGAATAGTGCTGCGGTAAATATTCAGGTGCAGGTGTCCCCTTTTATAAAACAACTTTTCTTTTGGGTAGATACTCAGTAGTGGGATTACTGGATTGAATGGTAGGTCTACTTTTAGGTTTTGAGGAATCTCCATACTGTTTTCCATAGCTGTTGACTAGTTTACATTCCCACCAACAGTGTGTAGGCTTTCCCTTTTCACCACATCTTCACCAACATCTATTGTCTTTTTGACTTTTTAATAATGGCCATTCTGACAGGGGAAAAGTAGTACCTCATTGTGGTTTTAATTTGCATTTCAATGATGATTACTGATGTTGAACATATTTTCATGCTTGTTGGCCATTTGTCTATCTTCTTTGTGTGTTTTTTTTTTTTTTTTTTTTTGAGACAGAGTCTCACTCTGTTGCCCGGGCTAGAGTGAGTGCCGTGGCATCAGCTTAGCTCACAGCAACCTCAAACTCCTGGGCTCAAGCAATCCTTCTGCCTCAGCCTCCCAAGTAGCTG
>CAUYRT010077893.1:0-14660 GCA_963574885.1 Lepilemur ruficaudatus | reverse complement strand
TTTTTTTTTGAGACAGAGTCTCACTCTGTTGCCCGGGCTGTAGAGTGCCGTGGCATCAGCCTAGCTCACAGCAACCTCAAACTCCTGGGCTCAAGCGATCCTTCTGCCTCAGCCTCCTGGGTAGCTGGGACTACAGGCATGAGCCACCATGCCCGGCTAATTTTTTACATGTATTTTTAGTTGGCCAATTAATTTCTTTCTATTTATAGTAGAGACAAGGTCTCGCTCTTGCTCAGGCTGGTCTCGAACTCCTGACCTTGAGCCATCCTCCTGCCTTGGCCTCCCAGAGTGCTAGGATTACAGGCGTGAGCCACCGCTCCCGGCCCCCATTCATTGGATTTCTATCTATGTTCTTATTTGTTACACAAATGAATTGAAAAGAGTTAAAATGACATTGGGAGAATATAGAAAGTTAAGAATTTCATTAAAGAACCTGGGAGCAGGAAAAAGAAGTAACATTGGCATCTTGGAAAATAACAAATGCTTGTCATGCTCCAATGATGGCACCAGATTTCAATACCACGTGATGCTTGCTGAGACCCTGCAAAGACAGTCGCTCAGAGTAATGCAGTAAGTGAAAAGTCAAACTTCTTCAAAGTTATAAACAGAGTTGTTGTTTATGCCTTAGGCAAACTTGGCAGGACTAAGAAGAGGGTAGGATTTGTAAAAGCCAGAAACAAAATTTAAGAAAAGTCAACAGATTCTAAGTCAATAAAAAATGGCTTGAAGTTTAGGGGGAAAAATATAGTGGGTCCAGATAGATAACTGTTTCCTTTATCTATCTGGATTAAGAGAATTAGGGTAACTGTGAAGTGGAAGTTGAGAAAGTAATACAGTCAGAGGGAGTTTGGCTCCAAAACTTAGAAATAAACTGTAAGATCATTTTACTAGTTTTGGGGGAAAAAATGTGCTTACTGTGAAGGAAAGTAAAATATATAATCATATTAATCAAAAACCAAAGATATCAGGAAATTGACTTCCCAAAGACATCACCGTGTTAAAATTCTAGTCAGCTTCCTTCTAGACATGTCTCTAGGCATATGGTGTGCAATAGTACATGAACAGGGTCATAACCATGCAAATTATTCTTAGCAATTATTCATTACCATATTAATCCACTATAGATCTCTTTTCATGTCAATAATTTGTACTGTTTTTATATTGGTAGTCAAATCATTTGCCCAGTGTCACACAGTTAGTGTCAGAAAAGGGATTTGAATCTGGACACTTGTATTTACAGCCCTTGCTCATAACTACACTGCTTACCCAATCTCTATACAATCCATACTCTTCTTAAATTATATTTTTAAAAATCACATGATCCTAACATTTTCCATGTCATCATATTGGAGTTATAAATATAGTTTTCCATGTATGCTGTGATTTCCAGTTTTTCCATTATAAATATTGCAGTGGGCATATTTACATATGCATGATATGGTGATTTTTCTTCTTATAGTAATTGTTCCGAAAACTATGTATATTTTACATTTGGATATACATTGGCAAACTGCTTCCCCCAAAAAGCTGTCAACTGCATTGAACAAGTATGGAGATAAATATTCCCTCCCATATGCTCCAGTATAGGAATAACTAATTAATTTACTTATTACATTTACTAATATCTTAGGCAAAAATAAATAACTTAAGTATTCAAATTTATTTAAAAATTATTTAGATAAAACAACATTGAACATGTTTTTAGGCCACGTATTTTTAAAAGTAGATTTTGAAAGGCATTGACCCAGCTGTTTTACAACTTAGATCAGTTAAAGTCTGAATAGATAATTTGGTTTAACATCTAAAATAAACATGATCCCCTAACTTCTCTAGGGTAAAATGAGAATAATTTCCAAGATAACATTTGAAATTAAAGTTAGGCAAATGGTGCTCTGAAAATTTAAGCTAAAACAATTTACATTTAACAATAAAGGACTATGGCTACAAATAATTATTTACTTATTTATTTATTGTTTGTTTAAAAACTACAGGGAAATATTACTTAGAAGTTTGTAACAGATAAAATAGTTTAAACATATAAAATTAAATTCAAAAGTCTTGTACACTTAAATGGTGCAAGTCACCCATTTGACTTGCTACTATTCTTAAGATGTCGCAATTTTTGGCCCTGTAAGTTTCCCATACTGCTTGTTTTATTAACAAACTCTAACATTATTAATAGCAATCATGACAATTCTAAGAAGGGGTATTTATGAGTTTACTTAGGAGCATGTGGAAAATGTTTAAAATTGAGAGCAGCAGGGTCTTGCTCTGTGGCAAGATGAAAGAGCCCAGGTGCTTATGGAGAGAAACAAGTGTTTGGCCAGCCCCTGCAGGCTGAGGCTCCCCGTAATCTGGGAGATGGCAGGTGTAAGAGGGTTCCTGGGAAATTGCGACAGACATGAACCACTGAGATACATACTTACAGGGCCAATTTCAAAACTCCATCTTAAAATAAATGGAAATTAAATTGTTTGAGCAGAAATTTTGGACAATTCAGCTCCTCTGTACACATCTTTGAGATTATCAAAGCCTAATATTTAAAAATAGGAGTTGAATGATAATATTTTGTAGTAATTGCTTATGTTTCATATAGTATGATTTAAACAAATACTTTTACTTGGAACTCTTGTGGCACCAATTAATTTAATGAGTATTTTTGCTTCTCAGAAAATAGATTGATAATTCCTTTTTCCTCTTTTATTCTCTCCTCCAAAATTCCAAATACATAAAGGAATGTCTCGACTTTTGAAAATGGGAATGTAGCATGGTAAAATGAAATATATATATGTGCATGTGTGTGTAAAAACATATATATATAAATAAAACAAAAATCACAATTTATTTCTAGCATAAGGTAGCACTGGAGTCAAAACTAAGCTTTGGCAATCCACTAACCTTCACTGGGGTTATTCATTTTTTCAAATAGAAATAAAAAATATGCTTTTTGGACTTTTAGAGAGGGCTAGAGATCATCAAAATAGCACACAGTGCTCGGCTGCTTGGTATCAACTAAGTTCTCAGTCTGTGAGGGTGATGTACCAGGGAAGTCTGAATGGCTCCTGCGTTGTTAGCTGTTCTGCTCATTCAGAAGGGGCAAATACTAGACTTTGGGTGTGTATCATTATTGCCCTGATCTCTCTCTTTGGGGTCCAAAAGGCATTTTTTTGACATGCTTAGGAACTTGTTCTTGTGGCTCTTCATTGGCAGCGGCAGTGATTTCTCAATGGAGAAAAACGATGGGGAAATTGACAGGTCAGGTCCTCAAAATTCTCTGCCTACCATTGCCACTCTTGGAAAAGCAAATTGAAGGTTCTATTTTTGACATATTTGATAGTAAATTTCATTTGGTTTTTTTTTTTTTTTTTTTTTTTATTAGCTAGGCTGGAAAAAAATAATGGCTGTCTCTGAATGCCCAATTTGTGATTAGGGTTGAAGCACGTTGATGAGACTCATGGCATTTTGGTTAGTATTTGCTGGGACTTTGTGATTATTTCCAAGAAAACTGAAAAGCTCTTAATTTTAGAGAAGGATAAGTATACTTAGGTATACATTTCAATCCAGAGGGGTAAAAAAAAAATGTTAATGCCTTCAGTAGTCCTGATCTCTTGAGGTGCTAAGATAACTCGTTAAGAGGCAAGGAAGATTTGGTTCAAAGAACCTTGGCACATTTATTGACCACATAACATATGACTTCTGACACTACTAAGAGAAAACCATTTCACAAGTTTGATTTAGAGGGGAAAACCTGATAGAAAATTTTAAGAATTAAATGATGCCTCCTCTTGTAGTGTTACAATAGTTTCTCTATCTCCTTCACTATATTCCTGCACAAATTTCAAAACCCATAAAAAATGGTATCGTGTGCCAGGCGCGGTGGCTCACGCCTGTAATCCTAGCACTCTGGGAGGCCGAGGCGGGCGGATCGCTCGAGGTCAGGAGTTTGAAACCAGCCTGAGCAAGAGTGAGACCCCGTCTCTACTAAAAATAGAAAGAAATTAATCGGCTAACTAAAAATATATACAAAAAATTAGCCGGGCATGGTGGTGCATGCCTGTAGTCCCAGCTACTCGGGAGGCTGAGGCACAAGGATCGCTTGAGCCCAGGAGTTTGAGGTTGCTGTGAGCTAGGCTGACGCCATGAAACTCACTCTAGCCCAGGCAACAGAGCGAGACTCTGTCTCAAAAAAAAAAAAAAAAAAAAAAGGTATCGTGAAAGCAAGAGGAAAATTTCTTTGTGCTTACCTCATTGGTTTGTTTGTATGTTTTACAGCTTATGGCCTGTCTAGCTGCTGAAATTTCTGGAGTAGATTTTTTTTTTTTGTCTAAAATTTACTGATTTGGTAGACACCTAATTCAACCTTTAGTTGGAGACAATTCAGGATGTGGCATAGGATTCTATATAAAAACAGGAAACTTGTGTGTAGAATATCACCTTCCTACACAAGAAGGAGAAAACTCAGTTCCCCACAATATTTTCCTTCAAGCTGGGGTACTCCACTTAGTTCACACAAGTCCTTTGAAGTAAAATATGAGATTAATGAAATATTTGATGGGCTTCCAAATATTCCTCAGATGCAGGTCAAATAGTTTTCCTAGGAAATACTGGGAAGAATGTAGTGAGGGGCTTAGAGTAGGAACAGCCATGTAAACACAGGGGAACCAGATGCCCAGTGTCCCTGCATGGCTCCGTAAACTCTATGGCCCACGTGTCAGAGGCTGTCGAATGCTGTTTTTGAATATAATGTTAAGAGCCTTAGATTCAGTGAAATTTTTATTTTTTTAATCTATAAAACATGCAAAAGTCTTTGAAGCTTTAGTTTTAGATGTTACTGGGTAACTCTGTTAAATGAAAACAAAGAAATGTATTAATGATGAAATCTGAAGTTGCAAATATGGAATCTTTAATATTTTTAAATTTACAGTGCTTTATTTAAAAAAATAGGACATCTGTGTCATTCAGAATAATATTTAGCAGTTCTGTATTCAATTTTTGAGAAAGTTAGTACCTTGATTTGAATAAAGTAGTTTTTATATAAATACGTTGTTTCTTTTTATCATTGTTTTAACATTAAAATTTAAATTACATTATTGCTCTTTTGGTTACCAATAAAATTAATGTCAATTCAATGTGAAAATTTAAAATTAACTTGTCATTGAATTTTATTGTTTTCTTTTGATGAGAAACTTTCATCAATCTTCTTATATAGTATATTGCATATAAACTGATAACTTGAACTTAAAAATTAATAACACAAACCTAAAAATATTACATCAACTCTTGTTATTTAGTAAGCACTAACAGTTGCCTTTTAAAACCAGAGATTTCTAGCTTTAATTTTCTTACTTTACCAAGGCTTCGGAAAGTCTCTCAAAGTGGCTCAATTAATTTATAACAATGCTGTTCAACATGTGGAAATAATACAAAATATTTAAAACTGTTCATAATCAAAGCCTTTCACTAAAGTCATATGAGGAAGATATGATCTTCTTTTGATTAAATCCAGTATAATCAATAGAACCTTATTACTTTCATTTTATAACTCATCAAATTAAAGATTAAAAAATATTTCCCTCTAGTGGACAGGAATATAGTGCTAACCAAATTATAGGGGTGGTTAGAGGTAGTGGGGATATAAGTTCACATTGATACTGAAATTGTAGTTATTTCAAAATAACCAATGGAATCAAGCAAAACAAATGAGCTGAAGGCCGATTTAAAATAATCTACATGTTGTTCATGTATCAAAATATTGTTCTATTTGGGATTACTTAAATGATGACAGATTTTAACTATTTTTGAGGAAGCTATTGGAATAGACCCACAAGTTGAACATTTTGTTGATGTGCTTGTTTGGATATGTGTTTATATTCATGGGTGCAGTGAGTATGGTAGGGAGGATATGATAATAGTCTTTATTGCTTTAAAGTGTAGGGCAAGTGTGTCATTTCAAAAGATCTTTGCATAAAAGCCAAGACAGATAAACTAAGGTTGAAGGAGAGGTAAGAGATCAAAATAATGACCCAAAAATAGCAGCTTACTGAAGTAGTCTTCTATTTGCCTGCCCTATTCTTTTACACATACAAATGAGAGGCGAGAAGCTAGAGTACAGTGGACTGACGATCGCCAAGCAGGTGCTGAAGTATGGATGAGTGTGTGTTGGTATTTTGAATAACTAGACTGTAAAGGAAAAGCAAGAAGAGGTTTTTTGATTGGGGGATAAATGCTGTTTTTGTTTTTCGATATGGGAATGATTATGCATATTTACATGTTGTGGGAATTAACCATGATTGACTGTTATTTTATAGAAGAGATTAGAGTGTTTTGAGAGATTTCCTCATATGTAGTACTAAACTTGGCAAAGTTGAAGTTGCAAAGGAATAATAGGAAAAAAGAGGAAAGAAAAGAAATTGGGCTTTTAGGGAAATGCATTTTTAAATAATGAAGAATACTAGAAAAGAACATAGTGTTGGCAGAAAGTTATGGTTTTTTTTCCCTTATAATGTAAGTAATTGTAATTATTCTTTGCAATCCTGAAATGTACAATATTGTTAAAATATTCAATTTTTCACTTACTGTGCCTTTTTACATATGGGTAAACCTCAATAGGTGTTTTTCTTTTTGCTTTAAGCTTGGTTTCACCTACTAAGATTTTCCTCCTCAATCAAGCCTCACCTCATTCATCTTTTGACTCAACTTTTCTACAGCCATAGCTCAAAATCCACCAATGCCCTCTTAACTCTCAAGGGCAATGACCTTTTGTCTGTGCTCCTCCTAATTGACAACTCTGTGTCAGTGATATTTTGGACAGTCTACCATACTCAAACATCTCTTCGTGTAACGTCTAGAGCACTTCATTTTTTATTCTTCTTCTACCTCTTTGACTTTATAATCATACTAGTCTTTTTCCTTGGCTTCTCTAGCTAAGGATTCACATTCATCATGGTTTTATCATTACCTTCTTAATTTCTCACTCTACATGCTCTCCCTTAGGAATCTCATCTATTCTGTTGTTGTCAGCCATCAATAACCACTTAGAAGCTCTAAAACTTTTTATGTCCAGCAACAACTTGTCAATCATTGGTTAGTTCACCATCAGCATCCAAAAATGAATTCTTCACCTTCTCCCCCAAAATCTTCACACTCACCTCTTCCCTATCTGATTTAGTGATAATAGAGTAGGTAACATAACTAGCCTAATGAGGAAGATATTAGAGAGAGTTGTCAATAACAACAGGAATGAGCATGGACTAGAACTATGTATGTAATACTTAATTTAAAAGCCAGATTGGAAAATCATTGTGAAAAGGGAAGGTAGAAGAGATCTCACATAGAATCGTAAACCAGAAACTCAGGTAGGAAGGAAAGGAAGCAAGAAGAACAGAAGCCACTATATCCTAGAAGTACTGTACACATGTGTTATATTGAAAATTGTGAACAAGAAGAAGAGAAAAATCACTGGCAATGCTGATTAGCTAAATGTTAAAGAAATGTTGTAGAAAACTGAAAAGTTTTATGAAAGCAATACAATCACTTAAATTGATAGAAAGAAGGAAGGAAATTTTGATTATTGCTTTGTTTGCTTTACAAGCAAAACTAAATGACAGCCAAAAGAATGGTGTAATACATGCCAGCTCTATTCCCTTTGGCCATGTGAGAGCGGTAAGGCATGGACCTCTCTCTTTCAGTCTGGGTCTCTGTTTCTCTCTCTGTTTCTCTTTCTCTTTCTCTCTCTCTCTCTCTCTCTCTCTCTCTCTCTCTCTCTCTCTCTCTCTCTCTCTCTCTCTCTCTCTCTATCTTTCTTTCTCCCTCTCTCTCTGTTTCCACAGAAGCCAGGGTGGGTAAGGGATGCTGGTTCAGGCTGGTTTACCTATCTCTTTACTGGAGCTTCTAGGAGAGGGACCAGAAAGCATACTTCTCTCCACACTCCCAAAAGATCTGTTATCTGAGCCAAGAACATAAGTTACATTGGTCTAGTTTAGAAGCGTAGCAACATGATAGTGGTAACTTGAGTTTCCAGAGAATAGTTGCATGAGGGATTTAAGGGATTTACTAAAGCACAGGCTCTTACTTGGGGCTCTTAGAGTAGAGAAAGCTCCTAATACCAAAACGATTACTGTCTAATGCCAGCATGTCTTTCAGGAACTGTCCCTATTACTGGAAAAAGTTTCTGCCTCAAAAACATTTCTCATCTAAGTCCTCATGCTAACAAGCCCCCATCCCGTGATTTGGGCTCAGAGCCCCTCTTCCCGAGCCTCTCCCAACTGTAAGTAATGTGACCTTCTTGGTGATCAATAAAATATATTCTATTTAAAAAATCATCATCTTCCACAGAGTTAGCCAAGGTATAAACTTCAGTGTCATCTCAACTCCTTCTCCCTCACTCCAACATTCAGTTCTTCATCAAATCCTACCTAATAAGATCTCTACAATACATCTCTTCCCCCGTGTTTATTCCCAGGTCTGTACAGGGTCTCTCCTATGTCTGGAGAAATAATGGCAAGCTGAGAGAGTGGTACCAGTGTCAAAATTTGGAGCAAATTATAAATTACGTGGGACATATTTTAATGCAGTCATTTCAGGAAGATAGCAGACACTTTATTACAGGCAGGGCTTTGAACTCACTATTTCTCTCTCTCTGGAATGTCTTTCCCCCTTGTTCCCACAAGCATCTTTTCCAAACTTAGGTTAAATGTACTGACTTCGTGAAACCTGTTAGACTCCTCAGATTTAGCCATTCTCTACTTTGTTCTCATATAGTACTTCCATTTTCTTCTGTTGAGGTGTACCTGTCTTGTTCAACTATAATTACAATTTTTAATAAATTGGGCACACCAAATAGGCCATAAGCCTCTAGAGACCACAGCTCATGACATTCATCATCATATCCCCAGCACATAGCTCGTGCTTATTATAGCAGTTGCTCAGTAAAGATGATTGAAAGTTTGTATGTGAGATGAAAAGATAAAAATGCTCCTGGTTGTTGCCATTGGAGAATAATTTATTTGTGTTCTTTCTCCAGAGAAAATTTGGTTTAACTTTCAAAATGTATTCTAACAAGAAAAAAGAATGTCTGTCTTTTGCCCTTTTAGGCAGACCTCTTGAACCCAAAGCCAAAACTTATTCAGATTAAAGTAATTGATATGATTAGTGTTAGGAGAGATTTAATGTAATGATATTTGGTTTACTTCAGGAAAATTTATATTAATATGAGTCTCATGCAATATTTTAACATTTTATTGTAATTAATAGCTGACTCTACAGGGCAAATGGGATCATAACCCTTAGTCCAATTTAAGGATGATGAATTGAGGCTTTTTCCAGCAAGGCAGAGAGGTTCAAAGCTATGTTGATTCAGATACAGTACTTCAAATTGCAATTATATTTAAAGTAGGTAAATGCAGTGTCATAATTGTTGATATTTGGCTAAAATAGGAGGTTAGTGTCCTTATAGTGATATTTGTTAAAACAGAAATTATAAAGCAATTATTAAATACGTATCTGTGCTCTGAATTATATGATATGAGGCTGATGGTAACTATGATGCTCATCCTGACACTGAGGTGCTTAATATCAAGTTAGAATGTAAGAAACAGGAAAATCACCAAGAAATACATATCTCCTGGAAAAAAGAGGAGAATCATTGCTGAGTAATTCAAGAAGATATTAGGAACATTGGTCCAAATATCATTATGGAAATTCTAGGCGGGGAACATCCTGAGCAAAGACACTTAAAATCTCAGGGTTCTTTACCCTCCCCACCAGTGATAGGCTGATATTACAGAGAAATGGGGTTTCAGGTTGGATAGTCAGTCTGAGGACCCTTTACAGAAGACCTAAATGCCACCATGCAAAGGGGTCAGGCTGCTGTGAAAAGTCATCAGGGGACAATGTAGGTTCTTAAGCAGGAAAACGACTTGATAAAAATAGAAATTTCAAAATGCTATTTTGGTAGTTGTAAGATGTCATGGATTTGGCAGGGACTGGAGGCAGGATGAATTATACTACTCACATTCTTCGTCTAGCTATGGTGCTCTAACTATTTCATGAACAATTTCTCAATCGTTTTTTATACCCCTAGTCTACTCTAGGTCTAGTGTTGGAGTTATTTAGCACCGGAATTTAACTATGATAGGCATAGTTTTAATAGTCACTATGAAGGTAGTGAAAAGTACAAAGAACCAATGGTTTTGGTCTCCGTTAGGCTATAACTAGCCATAGGACTGTGACCAGGTCATTCGATGTCCTCAAACTTTCCTTCCTAATATAGAAATAAGAGCATTGACCTGGATGACCTCTAATGCCCTTTCAGATGAGCTTTTCTACAGAAGAAAGAAGTAATGGAAGCTTCCAAAATATTCACCTTGTCATTGAGCAGTTAAAGTACTGAGCATATGTTTTAGTGAATACTTAAGAAGAATACATCTTCAACTCTTAAAATTTAGTGGAATATTCCACACTCCTACAGGATAGGTGGTAGGTTCATGATCACTGCAGTATATAGGCAATTACCTTTTCCAAGAATGTGTTAAAATATAGAAGAAAATAGCAGAAAATTAACCCTTGTAAATGTCACAGTGTGCTTGCTGTATAATTTAAATGGTTTAAATAAAGCTACTTATTTGCATAATGATGTTTTTGAAAGATATATCTTAAAAATAACAATACTATGCATTGATTTGAAATTAAAGCAAAAATAACAAGTGTAAATTAGTCTGGAAAAGATGTCATGTCACTATATCATTAGATATATTAATAAACATGTGGGCTATCATTTATGAAGCTAAATTTGGCATGGCAATATATTTTAAGATAGTGGGTCTATGTTTTCTATTTTAAAATTTTTCTATGTTTGTTTTGCAAGCATTTATTGATTGCCATCAGTTTGTTAACCTCTATAGTATGGATACAGCTATATAAGACAGATGTCTAAAAATAAATACCTTACTAGTGTTATCTAAATTGAAGTCTAAATTTGATCACTGTCAGAAATGATTTGTAAGAAACATTGTGTGAAACATATCAGAGCACCCAGAGAAACACCAAAGATAAGGATTTCTAATGTCATAAAACTAAACGAAATATTACGATGTCTAGACAGGGTCCAAAGACATGTAGAAAATTTTTGATAAATTTGTTTTATAGACCAAACTAGACATTTGATTTGTTTAAATATCATTTAATTTTTCAAACAGTGAAATAATGCTTGGCATGAAATCTAGTTACTTAAAAAAGTCAAAGGAAAAAAGGCTTTTTATCCATTGGAGTATTTTACTTCAGTCAACAAATGTTAAATATTTATACGAACCAGAACAGTATTTCCAGTAATCTAGTCCAAGTAGTAGCATCATTGAAGTTACCTGGGGTATTTAGTAAAAATGCAAATTCCTGGGGTTTCTGCAGAATTATCAGGTCTCTGTATATACCTCTGAAATCTGTATTTTTAACAAGTTATTGGGGGTGGTTATTACGCACACTGAATGTAAAAGATACTTTCCCAGAAAAACTCTTCATTCATATCCTACTGTTAATTAGAGTTTTTCACATGCCATTTGATGATGCATATTGGAGAGCAGGGTGCTGAATTTGGAGGTTGAAAAACAAGATTATGCTTTGGTACTCAGAAAGATATAGAAATAGCCAATTGTTTTATCATCCATAAGTGGGGTTTTCCATCTTCCAGTTTCTGCCTAAAATAGAGAAGGATAATAACATATGCCCTTTTCAATGATTAAGCTCTATGAGTGGCCTGTGCATTTATGTTATATTAATATAAAACAAAGAATTAGATATTGGAAATTAACTATTCTGTTTTACTTTCAAAACAGGTTTTCCCAGAGGGGATATTCCCATAATTTGAATTTACAGTCTTTTTTTTCCCCCAGAAAATCACAGAATTCGCTTTCAAGTTCTATAGGATTAATGGTCTTTTTAATGCTAAATAAAAAATTTCTAATGTGCCAGCATTAATTTTTAAGCAATCACAGCCTCTGCTAGTAATATTGCTATGTAGGTTGAAGATTTCTTCCAGAAATTCTTGAGATCACTGTCTTTTCATATAGATACAGCCTTTCCCCTTGCCTTTAAGTAAAATAACCATTTATCTTTCACACCCAAATAAATGTATTACAAATATAAATGCTGAGTTAACAAATGGGGATGCTCTCCGATATGAGGCTAGTAGCTGTCAGTAATTTACCTGATGGCAGGTACCATATCTTAGTAGTTTAGTACTTCTATTACCCATAGGCTTTTTGTACGTAGTTGTTTCCAATGACGTGAAAGTCGAGTGCTAGTCAAATTTTATTGGCCCCTGTGGCACTGAAGTGGAGAAAATTATATTTAGGAGTTTTAACAGCTTCATGAGAACTAAGTTTCTTTTGAATCAAGAATTTTAGACTAAGGCATCAACAATTTATTGCCTTCCTCAGTGACTTAATTCAATCATCTTTTGCTTATATCAATGCAAGCATCTATAAATATTGTAAATTAAGTTAGTTCAATTCCTGAGAAACAAACTAACTTTAGCTTCTTACTTATACCACAGGACTTATATAATTAGTAGATAAATGCCATTATATTCAATTTAGATTTCTTTTTCCCTTCCAGTTGTCTTTATTCTTTTTCACTACCTTTTCTTTACTAAAGTTTGGATTTCAGAAAGGAAGGGGCCTTCTCACATTTTAACAATCAAACTGTATCATGTGATCTTGTGCTGACATTGACTTCCTGAGTCATCTTTCACCACTCTGTTCCCCTGCAAATGTGTTGGTGACTGTAAGATAATTTTGAAGTTTTCTGTCCAGCAAAACCTAATTGCTTGGAAAGTGTTGAGATTGATGGATATGACTATGGTGAAATCTAATAAGAATTGCTCTTACAATCAGAATGGTTCATGGAAAGACAATTTACTTACCTTTTTCTGTATCTTGTCTCTTCTGTCCCTGACTCAACAGCTCCTCCCACGGTTCGTATTGTGCACTCAGGCTTGGCCTGTAACATAGAGGAGGAGCGCTACTCTGAAAGGGTCTACACTATCCGGGAAGGAGAAACCCTGGAATTGACTTGTCTGGTCACAGGACATCCACGTCCACAGGTGAGTCCCGAACTGTGACACCGTGGAAAATTCTTTGACCTTTCTCAGAAGTGAAAAAGTGTATATTTTAGGAGATTTAGCTAAAACTATTAATACAGGGGTGTGTGTGTGTGTGTGTGTGTAACTTAAGTGCAAATGTATGTGAAATGCAGGACAAGAGTGGTGCTGTCTGAACATTCAGGCTTGAGGCGTCCATATGCAATAAAATGAAATGAAATTGTTTTGGTATTGTGAGAAATTTAGAAAACACTTCTAAGGAAGCTGTTAAAAAGACAACTACAAAAATATCTCAGTAAGATAACAATTCATATGGCAATGGATTTATTTTAAAATGTGGAACATGATTTCATGATGACATAATTGTAACTGAAGAGGCATTTGTTCTGAGGATGTAATGCACCAGGTCACATGTATCCTCCTTACTCCTAGTCATTATATTCCTAGAAACTTTGAAAAACAAACATTTGTAGGTGCTATATGCACTCAGACTTTCAGAATCATCAGCTTTCTTAAGCTAATTTAATAGCGGAAACAAAAATTAAGACTTTCAAAAGTCACTAAGATTATAACAATATGCAAAGAAAAAACTTATAGAAACAAAAGAGTTAGATATAAGGTAATATATTTATGTTATGTATATATGATGCAAAAATCTAATTTGGATACAGAGTATTGAGATGTTTTACTCAATAATTGGTAATTCCTATTGTTAATAACCTGAATAATTGAAAATACACATTGATAATCAACACAAACACTATGGCAAGAAAAGAAGCCTTACTTAGTAGACAAAGTTACATATTTTAACTATTTGTTTTACCCCCCCCCAAAAAAATCCAGCTAACATAGCTACAGAGGTGAAAGTGAAGAGTAGTGTGAAAGTTTTATGAACTCATCATTTTAACCTTGATTTTTGCTTCTGCCATCCTTAACTTGTAATACTCAAGGATCTTTTGGTCATACCATTTTGACCCTGAAAAACAAATAAAAATAAGCCTAAGAAACTTCATGGAATAAAATAATAGATAGATACATAAAATTGAAATGATAAATATGTTCTATAAAACTTATGCTTTTGGTAAAATGAAAACAAGCGAAAGGAATCTAGAAAAAATATTAAAATTATTGAATAAAAAATGGCTAAAATTTCAAATTATAACATTTGTTATTAACTGAAAATAGATAAAAGAATATTAATAAAATTGATTTAAAATTTGGTTCCACAAAATTTGACCCAGAATATTTAGACTTTGTAGGAAAAAAATGATTTCAAAAGACAACATATAAGGACAGAAGTGATAATTGTTAAAATCTGACACAAGGGCCAGGCTCAGTGGCTCACGCCTGTAGTCCTAGCACTCTGGGAGGCCGAGGCGGGTGGATCACTCAAGGTCAGGAGTTCAAAACCAGCCTGAACAAGAGCGAGACCTTGTCTCTACTATAAATAGAAAGAAATTAATTGGCCAACTAAGAATATATAGAAAAAATTAGCCGGGCATGGTGGCACATGCCTGTAGTCCCAGCTACTCGGGAGGCTGAGGCAGAAGGATTGCTTGAGCCCAGG